>RJWM01003950.1:0-105973 GCA_004363535.1 Dasyprocta punctata
ATGTGACCCTGGCAACTTCCACTAAAGCACTACCTCAGTCCACTTTGCACTGCGATAAAAATACATGAGGCTAAATCAGAAAGATATGAGGTTTTACTAAGCTTACAAGTCTAGGCTGAAAGTTCAAGATCAAGCAGCCACATCTAATTGTATCTCAACACAGTAGGGCTCATGCATCAGTGCTGAGCAAGTGCATGCAGAAAAGCTCACATGGCAAGAGAGGTCATTAGAACTGAGGAAGCTAAATTTGCTTTATAGTAACTTGCTCTGTCAGTAAGCAATCCAGTTTATGAGACCTAACCCCATTACATTAATCCTGTCTAGGTCCCTGGTGCACTAATTATTTCCTGCTAAGCCTCACCTCTTAGTACTGTTATATTTTGGACCAAGTCTCCAGAACATGAACACTCTGGAGATAAACTATATCCACACCATTGAAACTTCTTGGGTAATGATAGAACATATATGCTGTCATGGAAATTCTTTGATTTAATATATACAACATATATAATGCACTTGGAGTAATGTCTGATGCACAGAAAGAATTGTACTATCTCACCTCCTTCTGGAAGCTTCCTGCAGATGCAGTCCTTGAGGGCCACATATATTTCCGATACTGTTTTTGTTTTGTTTTGTTTGGTTTGGTTTGGTTTGGTTTGCTATACCAAAAGCTTCTTTAATATGTTCCTTATTTTATTTTGCATCCATTTATTGAGAATCTAATATGCACAAGGCACACTGCATAGTGCTCAGAATGCAGAGAAGAGCAAAGTGGAACACATGATTGCCTTCATGGAATCCTCATCATAGTGGAGTCATAAATCAACTAATTATACAAATAAACTGAGATTATAACTGCGAAAAGTACTGGAAAAGAGAGACACTGTGGCTTCTCATTACATTTGAATACGTAAGAGTTTAGCACCCAGCAGAGTAAAATTGTGTGTTTCTTAAAGAATGCACGAAGTGCTGCAACGCCAGTGAAGGGAAGGGCTGCTCTGTGCAGAAACTGAGAACATCCTGAGAAACTAATTAAAACCTTCCTTTCTGATTATACCCTGAGGATGGAAATCACTTCCTCTCTCCTCTCTCCTTGACACAACTTGCTCAGGAGGAATGCAAAGGATGGGTGTGGTCTTCCTCGACAAGAGAGTGAAAGGAAGCAGCATACCAAAGAGATGACCACACAGCCCATGTTGCAGCTGCTAATTCTACCTCCACCCTGTGGGACAACTGCTGAGCAATAGTTCAAAGACAAAAGCTACTTACAGGAAAGAAGGAAAAAATGCATTTAACAGCTTCCTTGACTGGAGGTTTGGATAAGAGAGCACATTTTTAAGTTGCATTTATGGTAGATACATAGGAATCTGTGCCTGACTGTCATGAAGCCCCTACTGTATATTTAAACATGGAGCACACTCAGTTTCTCAGGGCATTTGACAGAAAGCTTGCATGTTAATGCCATTTGAAGATCGTATTTATCTATCTCATGTGCACCATTAGTGCCAGTTTACCAGTAAGCTGTAGATGCAAATTACATGCAAAGTTCTCTCTGCAGTTCTTCGCTGCCTGTCCTTGAAAGGACAATAGCCTCCTGCTGAACTTTTGTTAATTATTAATCTCAGAAAAATGTATTTCCCTTCAGGATCCCTTCAGAATTTAAATATGAACAGAAAGGGTACCATATATGAATGACTTGCAAAAAATATTTTTTAAATAAGGTGGAATTCAAGAGATCTACTGTACAATATGGTGACTATGGTTACTAACAATGTGTTGTATATTTGAAAATTGCTAACAGTAGGTTCTATGTGTTCTCACTTGCCAAAATAATAAGTATGTGATACATGTTAATTAGCTCAGTTTAGTCACCCTGCAATGCTTTTAAATATCATATTGTATATCATTAAGTAAATAAAATTTTGTCAATAAAAATTATTACCATTTTCTCTTTGTATGTGTCTATCTCTCTATGTCTATCTATCAATCTGTCTATCTTTCTGATATAGAAATGAGGTAGTACTCCAATGATATGAGAGAAATATTATAACTTCTAATCTGCTAGATGTCAGATATACCAAGTTTCTGTGAAAGCAAAGGATGAATTCTTTGCTTTGGAGGTTAAGAGTCAGAAAAATTTACTGAGGAAAGATAGCTTCTGTCTAACAGAGACAGAAGGGACCCAGAAAATAGGTTGCCCAGAAGCCCACTTCTCAAAGGAAGTTTTATAGAGCAAATTCATGAGGTAGGTACGAAATCTTGAGGTGGGACAAAACTATGGGCAACCAATAAGATTGCAAGTATAGTCACTTAGGTGATATTGATCCAGTGGGTAAACAAATCATGTCACAAAGTAGGTATAAGGTGAAACAAAATTATGATCAACCAATAAGATTACTAGTGTAGTTACTTAGGTAATATTGAACCAATGGATAAGCAAATCACATAGCAAGTGTGCATGGGAAAAACAAGGACCTTTCCTGGAAAGTATGGGTGAAGGTCTTGGTTCCCAATCCAAGGGATTGTTGTCTCTTTAGAATAACAATCATTATTTTTTATTCCTGGGAAAGTAAATGTAGTGACTTCATCTTTGTCTTCAGGTCTGGCCTTCAATAAATGAGTGCACTTCCATCCACAGCTATAATGTGTTCTTATCTTCTGCACTGACTCCTTCAAGAGTCCAGCCCTGTCTGACTGCCTATAGTATTTCTACCTAATTTAGCTGTCTATAATATATCTATTTATCATCTAGTGCTCTAGCTTTTGCTTCTCTGGTGGTTAGTAGGTGGCTCTGCATTTTGCATCTAAAAAAATTAAGGGATTATTTCCTAAGTACCTACTATGTGTTAGCCAGAAATGTCCTTGAACTCACAAAGACTGCAGTCTAGAAGTGAACACAGGTATGAAACATATAATTAGAAGTATGATGAGTATCAAGAAAGGAAGTACATAGGATATCATAGAATCATATGAAAATAACAATGGCAATAATGACTAAGATTAATTCAATGGCTCCATGTACAGTTCCAAGTGACTTATATGTTTTCTTAATTTTAATGCACGTACCACATCAATGAGGTAATGTCCTATCACTTTTCATTTTATAGAAAGAGAAAACCGAATCCCAAGAGGATTAAGCATTTACTTTCCAAGCTGTTCAGATAGAAAGTTTTGGAGCATTTGAACCTTGCAGTTTGGCTCTGTGAGCCCTCAATACACTCATAATGAAGAGGATTCAACCTGGTCTTCCTTGAGAAATTGCACTAAAGTCTAAGATAACAGTCCTAATTCTGAGATGAAGGTTATTTTGATACTCCTTTAGTAAAATAAACAAGAGCAAATATCAGTCCATCTTAAGAATTAAGATGCATTGAAAATAAAAACAAAATGCCTCCAAAGATAAGATGATAGGGACCTAGAAAAAAAGTGGACATTAGGGAAATGCTTGAGAAATTCAAATAACAAGGAGAGTTTTGTTAGCAATAATATATCTTAATTGTGACAAATGTATCATGCTATCATGTTAGCAATAGGGAAAAATGTGTGAGGCACTCTTCTGTACCACCTTTTCAACTATTATGAAATTTAAAATTTGACTTAATAAGAAAGTAGTAAGCCAAAATAACATGTCTGGCAGTCATCCAGCCTCCACTGTGCCTTTATTAGTTACAAGTTATGCAGCTCTCTAGGGAGAGTTGACTCTTCCTTGCATGGTCTCTCTAGCACTTAGGCAGGGCAGGATGGCAGCAGCATCTGTCTCCTAGGGTGTTGGTGTTCATTAGTTTCTAGGCCTCTGCATTAGATTTGAACTGTCCCACCGAACGTCCCAAGTGTTTAGAGGTAGGACTTTGATGGTAATAGGATCACAATGCACTATACTTACCAGTGGATCCATCCATTGATGAATTCATAGCTAAATGTGCTGTGAAGAAATGAGGCCCAGTTGTGAGAGGTGGGTCACCGGGGATGTGCCTTTGGAGAGTATATCTCAGACTGATTTTTCCCTGCCTTTCTGCATCCTGACCTCCATGAGTTGAGCAGTTTTGCTCCACTGTGCTCTCTGATAAACTGTTTCTGCCTTGGAGCCAGTTGACTGTGGACAGGAACTGTAAGGCAAACTAAAACCTAACTCCTTAAGTTGTGTATATCAGATATTTGGTCCAAGGGACAAAAAACTCTTACCTAATGAGCCTCTTGACCAGCCAGACTAAGAATCTTCTTCTTTTGTGCTATACTATTTTCTGTAACTTGGATGCTTATGTGTTTAGCACCATCTTCTTGTCATATTACTGCCACTGGAAACTGATATTCCTTTGTTCTGATTCCACCCAGCCAAATAGTATTAGTTGTAGCATCTTTATGCAGAATGTTCTTAATCAAGTCTTAGTGACAAGACTATCAGATCTGGACTAGTCCTGCAGGAGGCTGATTCTTGGTCTGTGGAAGCTGGTAGTTGGAAGCCTGAGATGCCCAGAGCCTAAATGGCTCTTTTGGAAATAAATCACCTGCAGAGACTTGTCTGCCTCATACAGGCAGCATGCTATTGGTTTTGATCCCTTATTTGTGTTACATGAATTTGAGGACTGTCATTCTCTGCCATACTGCATATAGCTTCCCATGAAAGAGGGTAGAGAGATCATAGCCAAGAGGTAGAGCAGCCAACACAGCAAACATCAGTTCAGAAGGAGGCCAGCTTTGAGTTAAGCAGGGTGGATTATCTTCATAAAATCCCAGTGACACTATTTTCTAAATACTCCTCATATATATTCTCTCCATTATCAGTCAAGATCCAACCAGGAAAATGTCTTCAAATACTTTAGAAGAGAAATTTTCATACAAAGAATTTGTTGTGAAGGTGATGAAAAAGGTGAGAAACCAACCAGGAGACAATGAGGCCGCCCACTGTTGCCCACAGCAGGAAACTACAATGAACCCTGGGCTGAAGAGACAAAGGGAGGAAGTGGGGCTCCCAGAGGCGAGGAAGGGTCCTTGAGGAGAAGCCAGGCCTGTGGCATGTGTGCGTGTGTGCATTTCCAAGGAGGAAACGCAACTGTTGCTGGGAAAGTAGCCTGAGGCCTAGAGGGGAAAAGGCCCTGGATTTTTCTTTCAGCTTTTTTGGTTTCCTGTCAATAAATAGCAGTGGCTAAAGCTGATCAAAAGCCAGTTTACACAAAAGCTCAGTAAATGTAGCCCAGAGAAGAGAGCCTCTTTGTCAGAGAGCACAAAGACATTGCTGAGTTTCTCAGCTCTTCTTTCTCTTACTGTTACAGAATCTTCACGGCTCTTCTCCTTGACCCAACAGTCTCCATTTGCCTTCAGTTCTGCTGCAGCTAGAGTGATACTGGTAAAGCACAAGGGTGTATGCTGTGGCCCTGTGAAACCTAGGCTTTTCACCATACAGGAAAACCTTGTCTCTGCTCCCTGTCCTCTTCCCTGGCTTCTTTTACCACAACTTGCTCAATGGCTTGAGTGCAATGAAGGTTACTTTAGACACAGAGTAGAGTTGGCTGTTGAACTGCTTGCCACCTTGGCGATGTTGGAAACAGACTCCCTTGCCCAGTGTCAGGAGCATCATGGAGAAAGCAGCAGGAACAGCAATGAAAAGTGCTGTGCTCATGCAGCTTCAGGATGCTTCTGAAGAAGAGCAGAGGGCCTAGCAAGTGCATGGAAGACTTCTTAGAGGGTCCCAAGAAACCAATAGGAAAAGAAGCAGGATGGTTTTGAAAGGATATCAACTAGGTGGGCCATGAGTCAGGGAGATTGGGATGACTCAATGAAATTCATCAGGTTGGCTAAGTTTGAAGAAAGTGAAATTATGTTTTATAACAAAATTCAATGTCCAAATGTGTTGCTCAAGCTACTGCTACTGCTTACGCAAATTTACTAGTCGACAGATACCTAGCAGAATATGATTATGAAGGACTCATTTCCGATAGGCACTGGAAATTATATGGAGGCTTGATCAAAATGAAGGAAATTGACATATATAAGCCTCTTAGGGAATAGTCAAGTTCTAGAAGATACAGTAAATGCAACAGGCAGTAGAAACTGTGACTCAGAAACTGGAGAAAATTTCCATGAACTTTTCATAATTTCTAGATTTTCAAAAATATTTGTATTGATCATGATCATACCACAGTACATGTGAATGCTCTTTGAACTTCCCTGGTGTCTTTCTGAAATGTCAATCCATCTTATTGTAGGATTAGAGTAACTGTTTAATACCAGAAGGAAACCATTTACTGAAGTAACAGCGTGTTAAGCACTGAGAAGATTACACAATGTGTTTCATTTTGTCCCCATAATATTCCTTGAACAATTGAGGAAAATGAAACTCAATAGGTTAAGTGACTTACCCAAGTCTGCACACCCGTGAAGGAATTAGGATTTAGACACAGGCTTCCTTCTAGTACCCCACAGTTTTCATCTGTCAGTAGACAACTTCAAGTAAGAATTACTTAGTATTCAACTCAGTTTTGTACACTAAGTATATAAAATGAGATTTGGCTGTTTTTCTAAATAGAATCCTCCTAAAACTCTATATACAGATTTCTGAAAAAATGTGGAGGTCTTTTGGAAGGTTTATTTCCTATTGAATTATAAATACCATTTAACTTATATCTATCAAACTTCAGATACAACTATCAAACTGTCTAGTGTTTGGAAAATTATATTTATCATCTTATTTTGAGTCTTCAAAAGAAACACTAATTAAAAAATATGATGGTTATATATTGGAAGGTGTCCCAGGAATGTAGATTCTGAGATGGAAATAAGTAGGCAGGCATTTGTTAGGGAATGCTGTTGAGAATTAATCTCATAGAATAGAGGGAAAGGAGCAGAACTCATCAAAGAGAAAAATTGAGCCAGAAAATAATCTCATCAAGAAACTAGTCAAGCTGATTGGAAGGCCTGGAGCTAGGATGACCATTCTGAGTTGTGTTGATTTGGCAAAAAGAAGCTTCTTATGTTGACCAATTACTGGATATTGAAGATTAATTAATGGGAAGAGGTGTAATTGTGAGTTGTTTTTTCACTTAGGTAAGAGAATTCCAAAGCAAGACTGACAGGGAGTACCATTTTCTGTACCATTCCCAGCATTCACCAGGGTAGCAAATGAATTCTTAATAAACCTTTGTATATAGAAAAAATACATGCTTAAAGAATTATAATACATGGAAAACACGTAAATATATAAAAATGTGAATGAATATTTATTTTATGTACTTATAAAATGCATATTTGTATAGGCAAATGAAATAGACAATCATTAGTTCAGGATGACAGCTGGACTTGAAGGAATTAGTACATTGGTCAGTGCAGTGTTTACAGAGTGATAATGTGGGGTACTCATCCCTGGTTCAAGAGGGAGCTAAGCCTTAGACTCCCAGAGACTTTTCTGACTCTTTCCACAAAAGATTATTATGCATTCCTGTGGTACCAGTCAAAAGAATACAAAGACTGGTCATGTGATTGTGTGTATTGCTTTAAGTGCATAAGATGTGCTAAGCTAATAGAGTTTGTTTTTGTATTTTCATCAGTTCTAGACGCTAACACGAAGTGAAGACAGAAAAATTATAAAATCTACAGGTGGTTAAAACAAGTGTTTTTTAAAAAATAAACTCTTATTCTTCAGGGCGTTGCATCAGCCCTCCTTCTATTTACTTGGTCACTTTCTTTCCATTTTAGCTATTTTTTTTATCCATAAATACCTAGTTACCTTCCAAAACAATGACAAAACATGTTAGTCAATAAATTAACACAATGAACCACAGTTGATAAACATAGAGTTTCCACATATCGAGGTTAAAAGAAAGGAAATCTTATGGTATTCATTCCTTTTGGATTTGGTGCATGGATACTGGAAACCCAACCATGCTGTCTCTCTCACTCCTGCCATCCCTGCCTCTGATTCAGAATTGAGAATGAAAAGCACTTGAGGTTTTAAAGGCTCCATGTTTCTGGTGCTCAAGGGGCAGGTATAATGTGCATCATGACTGAAAAGAGAAATGGTTTCAATCTTGTTATAATTTGCATTTGGATGTTCCCCCAAAACCTCGTGTGATCATAGGGCTTTTCAAAGGTTGCCGAATCTAGAGTGTGTGACACTGGGACAAAAGATGTGTGATTACTGAATCAGTCCACTGATTGGCTTAGCAAGGAGCTAATCCCAAAGGGGCAGAAAGACGCTGTAAAACTGTCTCCTTGCTTTTGCTGTCTTCAGCATGTCGTGAACTGTTCGCTGTGTAGCTATTATTCCTTGAAACCTGCTGATTATAGACTGAAACCTCTACAGACTGTGAGCTAAATAAAACCTTTCCCCTTTAACTTTGGATGTCGGGTATTTTGGCTCAGCAAAGAGTAAAGTAACTAAGACAAATCTACGCAGGTGGTGCTGCAAGAGACAAAAGAGGATGCCTTGGATGAGCCATGCTGTGCCATGAATGAGTGAGTGCAGATGCCCAAAGTGTTCTGGAGAACATCACCCATCTAAAGTGAAAATCACCTTCATTGTTGACACTTTTCCCATTAGTTTTGGTTTTCCCTAACTTTTGCAAACTCAATTATACATATATAAGGAAATTTTAGGCATGCCCTAAAAGTAGTGAATGAGTCAAATATGTTTCTTTACATTTGCAAAATTTATTTTTATGCTCATTCATTCATTCATTCTGAAGTCGCTATTTACTTACATCAGTGCGGCTAGATAATGCAGGTACTTGCTCCAAGGCTGGAGTGCCAAACTGCTGTTACACAGACCGCATGTTGTTTAAAAATTCAGAGAGGGGCTGAAGGTACATCTCAGTGGTAGAGAGCATGTTCAGCATGTATAAGGCCCTGGATTCCATCTCCAACACACACACACACACACACACACACAGAGAAACAAAACAAAACAAAAACCTTAATATCTAAGATGATAGAATTTCAGTTAGTCTCATTATCATTATAATGAAATAGCAGATCACTGGCTTCTGTTGTTTTCTTCTTAGTGTTTTTTTTTTTTTTTTGTACCAGAGATTGAACTCACAACCTCACACCTGCCAGGCAGGCACTTAGGCCACTGAGCTAAATCCCCAGCACAAAATCCTATCACTGTAGTCCAACAGTTTGTCTCTTTTTCTCTTTCTCTCTTCTTCTGCAAAATCATTCTTTGGGAGAGTACCCTAATTTATTTTCATCCAGTATATTTTAAATTTTACTAAACTTTCATTATCTTGCTCTAATTCCTTTTCTCAGACTTGTAATTTTATTCCTTTTTTCCTATTTGTATCACTGTTGCATATTAGAAATGACCTTTATCTTAACCTCCAATATTTCACTAAGGTTAATGTGTTCTAGAGGCTCACTTCTGAGTGTCAACAGATTTAGTTTTTTTGTTGTTGTTGTTGACTTGTTTTGTGGCCATGGGCAAGTCAAGCTCCTTGAGCTGCAATTTTTCCATTTATAAAATGGGATAATAATACTTGCCTCCCACATGCTTTGAATGTTGTGAGAATTAAAAAGATAACATTTGCAACGTGCTTATAAAAACATAGAGTCTTTCATCTAAGGAAGGAGCTCAGAGTGTTATTATTTTTGTTGCTATTGATGGCCATGTTCCCACATGGCTTTATTTTTATGGGGTGCTTAACTGGACTAGTGTTGAATCACAGAAATGAGACATGGTAAAGATTTAGCAGGTCATCTGGTTCAAACTCATTGCAGAATTCTTCCTCTGGAACAAACAAGCTGTTGTTCTTTCGTCTTTCTATTTTTAAATCTCAACACATCAAACACGGCACGGTTCATCTCTTTCTGCTTGACAGCAGAGCTGTTCTAAAGAGCAGTTCCAACAGCACTTTTTGATAGAAGTATTTTCTTAATGACCCAATTGGAACAGCTCTTTGAGTCTGTGACAGGAGGAAATTTTTCCTCAATATGAGGGTTACAATTGTTTTCAGGACCCTTTTACTACTTTCCTGGGGACACAGAGTCACAATCCATTAGCTCTTCTTCTGATGATATTCTTTACAATGTTCATCCCAAATGTTCCACCTAGAAATTTCCTTACTGCTGGCTCAAGGAACAGACCAAATCTTACTTCCAGATATCTCATTTCAAATGCAGTTAAACTGCTTTAAATTCAGTCCCAGGAGACTAATGTAAAACAATGTGCTAGATTCAGCCTTGTGAACTGCATAATTTGCCTTTGGTAGATCTATAAACTATCACTGAATATCAAAAGATTTTTTTTAAACAAATGACAGTACAGAAATATTTATTGAATTAGTAAGTGAATTATTCATATTATATGTAACTCATTTTTACCTAATTCAATGGGACAATCATAGTCTCTTTAGTTGTTTTGGATTAGCATATCTATTTATGGGTCTATCATCTACGAAAAAAGTGCTGCAAAGCATCACAACTTATGATATTAACTCGACTGGTTTCCTGACAAAAGCATCAGCCAAATGACACATTTTTTTTTAAGAAAAGCAACAATTTGCTATATATAAGGAGATGAGAACAGGTGTATAAGTCAAACTTATTTCTCCTCTTCTAATGTTCTCTCTCCACCTCTGTCAGAAAGAATACTTTTTCCTTTAGTGAGTTCGTTTTTCATTCTTTTGCTAGGTAGAGTAAGGTCAAAGTTAAATCAGTAATCTAAGTAATTTACTTTCTTCTGCTTATGACAGTTTCATTAATTACTTGAGCATATTAATCCATTGACTAAAGCTAAACGTCTGTGTGCTAATGATTGTTATTGAAATATAAATTATTCTCATGTCAGAATTTGTTTCATTGATTTAAGTGAAAAGATTTTGGTTTTCTTTTTTTCGTTTTAGCAGAAAATTTTTTAATATGTGTCATAGATTAGGAAACAATCTACATTTGGAAACAAAATGTTGACAGTAACAAAGAAATCTAAGGATGTCATATTAGGAAGTGAATGTTATTCAGTAATAGTTGTTTCTTGCCAGTATCCTTCCACAACCTAAAAGCAAAGCTTATACACAAATAAGCAAATCTTTGGGCAAAGTTTTCTTTCCTAGCTTTATTCTTACTCTAGTTTAGATAGTTTTTTGTTATCTTTTAATTAAGTTAACAGATAAAATTTTGTGCATTTGTAGATTTATTTTATCAATACCTGAATTTTCTAAAACCTAAGAATTTTGAACAATAACTGGCCTTTTCTAATAAAGAATCTAAAGTCATGGCTTTTGAGAGAGAATTACCTTCTTATCTCAACTAGTCAAAACATTAAGTAAAACTTTTTTTAAAAATTCATGGAGAAAACCAGACTTTCCATTATGAGGTATATGGGAAATTTAGACATAACTTCATTCAAAACTTTTTGAATGTTTATCTTTTGAAATGGATCACAGAGCTTTTGGCATTTCAAATATTTTTATGTGGCTTATTTCCAGATGATGAAATTGTTGGCATTCAACTTTCTGGATTTTCTGCTCTTCAATTTCTTTTGTCTCAGCCTAGTAGCTGGGTGGTGAGAAAGGTGGTGGTGATTAGCTCGCTGAGTTAGTAGGAAGGAGCTCTGTGATACTGAGTAACTGTTTCTTTGATGTCTGGTGTGGTTAACATGCTTAAGATATTTAACTTAAGACCAATTGAGTGCCAGATTTGGGAAAGGGAAGTAAAATTGCTTTATATACTGTGGAACATGATATGACAAATCTCAGTCTAGACTTTACCATTCATTTACTTCACCTTTTTGTTTTTTCAAACTTCATACAACTGTAAGCACTTAGTATAAGCTTAGTAGAAGTACTTAATTAGTAAACTCCTGGCCAAGACATATGAAAGCAAGTAATGTCATTGTAAGTCTGTGAATCACCTTACCTGTTATGATTTTATTTTCTAGATAACTGAGAGACAAAAATCTGGAGGAGAAAACATAATGGCACAATGGAACTACCATTTTGGACAAAAACGTATTTTTTGTGTCTTTAGACATACAATATTAGTCTATCATTTAATGAATTTAATTTAGTGCATACCAAATTATCAGTTGCCATTATTCTCATTTCTGTAGGAAATATTCCTGCTAGGTCAGGCCCTGGGCTTGCCAAAGAAGAGTATGGAGCCTGGAGTTGAACTTTATTAATTTTGTTTCTCTATGGAATCACCAGTTTATTGAAGTGAACTTTTGTGCAATGGAAAATTGCTATCTCTTTATAGACCTCAGCAGTTTAAAATGAGAAGAACTTTGTTTGCACCTTTGAGGATTTAACAGTCAGTTAAATTTTGCCCTTAGATGCCTTCTTCCAGGTTTTGTAACCTCTGATCTGAAGAGAACTGATCAGTAAAACTGGGATACAGAGAAGGCAGAGGACCCCTGTGGTCTGGGCCGTCTTTGCAGTTGTGGCAGCAAGTTGATGACAAAGAGGATGAATTGCAGTGAGAAGCAGTGGTAATTAATTATATTTTGCTCTTTGGTGAAAATATAACACATAGGAAGATAAAATAGGATGAGAAAATCTTGTGAAAATACCACCCATATGTAGGTTTTATGCCTCTCATATATGTGCATATTTCACTGGATTCAAATTCAAGTTAATGCACATTTTTCCAGCTCTACCATTTAACAATATAAACTTTGATTTTTAAAGTAATCTATAATTTTATGTATCTCCAAAGACAGTTGCATGGTCTCTCCTTGTCCCATACCAAGACTTAGCATTTGCCAGGTGCAGCGGATGTGCACTAGAGAAGATTTCCATGCTGTATCCTTGCTGGGCTGAACTTAGCAGGTGGATAGATGAACCTTATCTTCTACAGGCAGGTCTCCTCCTCCTGACCTCACTCACAGTTACCCGAGCTCCCACTTCTTCTCTCTGAGTTTTGCTTTTCTTTTGTTTTCCCAATAGAAATGCTTTCACCTATGACTCAACTTCTTTAGAACTGTTCTTGGCTTACCTTGTGCATTCTTTACTTTCCTGGTTATAACATTTCATAATTCATGCCCTTCTTTTTGATCTACATCATGATGTTCAGTACTGCTTTTACACACTCCTGAATTTAATATCTTTGATGATTGCTGTGCTTCCCACATACTCAGCTGTGCAAGATTCCTTTCCACCTAACCTCTTGGTTTAGCTACTCTTGTATGTTTACCTAACTTATACAGTTCAACCTTATTTAATTTGTTGTCAGAATAATTATGGATATGAATATTATTCAGGAGAAACTGAATTTTATTCCTAATAATTGAAGCAACATTAGAAGACTTCTGCAAAAGAACCTCAGAGTACCTCTCAAACATTATCATCTTTTTATCTTTCATGTTATATTTATTTAAAAAGCATAGGTAGAACCAACCACTCAATTGTAAGATTAAAAGTGGAAATAGAGGCTAATTGCTTGCATCCAACGAATAAGTAGCAATTCTGAAAACTGGCTCCAGACTCATTTTGAATCAGAGGTAATATGTCTTTCTATTCTGCATTCTTCTTCCTTTTGGAAGAACTATTTCTGTAACACAATTACATTGTTTTTATTTATTTCAATAATACTTAAACAATACGTAGCATATTATTAATGTACAGTAATTAAATCTTAAGAGAATGTACACTAAGAATAGAAGACAGAAGACATCTTTTTGTCCTTGAGGAGGTGGGCATAGACAGCTTTTAGTAAGTGCTGTGATAGGCAATTAAACAAATGTCTTGACTCAGACACAAGAGGTTTAATCTGACTGAGTTGATATGGAGAGCCTGAGTGAGGAAGCAGCAGAGGGCTGGAATGGGGATATGCAGAAATGGGGTCACTGCCTCCAGAGGAATCCCTGGCCCATCATTTCAGTGTCTATTTTCAGCTCTAATGTAGGTTTTAAAGATCTTACCTTATGGTTTGAGAATGTCTTTTTTTTGAAGACACCTTAGTATGAACACATCTATGCATTATAACATGCAAAATAAATACAATTTTAGTCTTCAAAGAAATAAATTTAAAGGAAATCATAATGCATTGTTAGAAATTTTACCTGCCTTGAAATCATGATGGAAATAATAAATTAAAATGAGAGAATTTAGGAAAACATTTTCTGAGTTTTGAAGTTATGTGTGCGCCTAAGAGGTGTATTATAAACATTTTTTTCCTAATCTTGTTTCTCAATCTTGTGATTTTCCTCCTGAGACAGTCATGTGGGCCCACTTCCTCCAAATCAGCATTGGGAGGATGCTTGGGGCAGACCACCTTGAGGTGATAATTGCCTTCCTCAGGAGATGCTCGCATGTGCCAGGTCCTGAGAGAGGAAATGAATGAATTGCCTATTGTGCTTTGAAACTCAGACAATAAATTATAAAATGAATTTCCAAACTGTTAAGCCTCAGAGTAATCACAGGATTGTGGTGGCTAGCCCTTGGGGGAACCCACCCTTCCTAGAATCGGTGAACTCTTCCCCTGTTGAAAATTGCATAAACATTTGACAGTTTCCTTCTGTCTTCAGAACTCTATTTGTCTGCCAAGATTATGCTTATTTGGGCTGAAAATTTAGTCAGTTGCAATCTCTATTAAAACACTGTTGGCTGCACTTTATATTCTGCTTCCTTATTCCTAATCTCACAATTTGTTGGCCTCTGGGTTCTCTGGGATCAAATACTGGCCCGAGAGCCATCAGCAGGGAGGAGGGGGTGTGCTTGTGTCTTTTCTATCTACACAGCAAGGCTTGCCCTTGTGTTGCCCCACGGTAGCTTCACTGTGTCTTCTCTGGTATCTGAAAGCTTTTTGTCAAATTCGAATTGAGCAGAAACTCAGAGAATATAGAAGGACATGCCTCTTCATGAGACCAGTTGTTATGGTTTATGTTCCTATGGCCCTACCTCAAGCCTCATAATCATGGACTTGCTGAATCTAGTGTCTGTGACTGGTTTGTTGTCTGGCACTGGGATTGGTGGTGTGAGTGCTGCACCCACCCAGGGGCAGAGCCAACATACAGTGTAAAGGCAGGAAGAAGGCATGTCTCTCTGTCTCTCTTGCTGGCTGGTGCTTTGCTATTTGCAGCCACTGTGAACAGCTGGCCCTCAGTCATGCCACCCTGCCTTGCAGCCAGCTAAGTATGGACTGAAACCTCCAACAACTGTAAGAAATAAACCCTCCCTTCCCTAATTTTGGGCATCAAGTATTCTGTCTCAGCAATGAGAGAAAAGTAACTAAGACACCAATCAATAGATCTATGCAGTATATGCATCCTTTACCAGCGGTAACTATTTTCTTTCCTTCTTTTCATTTGCAAGTCCCCACCTACTACCTCTTTAAAGAATTTCTACTAGGGAGGGGTACAAAACTAGGGACATTTCACTACCTCCTCACTTTCATTAAATAACTTTTGGCCCAGTAGCACAGAGATCTTTGGAGCTATTGTGGCTTTTCGAAGGGGTCCTGAGTAGGACTGAGATGACCACATCTTTATACTCCTGTGTCAGTCACTGGGTGTGAATACCAATGTGTAGCCTCACAGCATTGGACAAGAGGGCATCTCATAGCTAAAGCGATCTCTGAAGGGTCTGACAGCTGTTTGCCTTCTAATAATATTTAAGGAGCTAGAAATAGAAGTCTAGGGAGATGTAACACATTGTCTTTCATACTTGATAACCTGGACTATTCAGATTTGCTTGTCAATGTCTATATGCATAGGAAGCAGCTTTTTAATATTCTATTGGATTTCTCTTCTTTATTTTTTATTTTTATTTTTATTTTTTTTGCGGCACTGGGGATTGAACTCACAACCTTGAGCTTGCCAGGGCAGGTGCTTAAGCCACTGAGCCAAACTCCCCAGCCCTGGTTTTTTGAGGCAGGGTTGCACTATGTAGCTCAGGCCGGCCTTGCGCTCGTGTTGTAGCCCAAGCCGGCCTGGAACTCACAGCACTCCACCTACCTCAGCCTCCCGAGTGCTGGGATTAAAGGCGCACGCCACCACGCCCAGCTAGGATTTCTCTTCTTGATGTATACTGATAATACAAAGTTAGTGGGCCAAACTATAACCCAGTATCCAGCTAGTCTCAGGGTCACAACATAAAATCATTATCTCCCTCCTTCACTGATGATCCTTGATTTTTCTCATTTTCATCTAACTTTTTTTTTTGTTTGTTTGTTTGTTTTGCTTTTCTGTGGTACCAAGGATCAAATTCACAATCTTGCGCTTGCCAGGCGGGTGCTTAAGCCACTGAGCCAAACTCGTGGCCTTCATCTAGCATCTCTGTTAGTCCCAGTTGCTTGCCTGATGATATAACCCATATCATCAACCTTCAGGCATCTTAGACTGTGGCCACCATGCCTTTCTTACCACACATTTCCATTTGCCATCACCACTGGGAAGAAGAATACCAAGAAGTGCTCTAGTTACCTAGGTACCAGATTCACTCATCTCTGGCTCTTGTGTTAGTTGCAGCCCTACCTTCCAAAACAGTGCCTCTTCCTTTTGCCACCTGGTTCCTTGCCTTAGTAATCCTAATAAAGTTAGAGCTTATTATAAAGTGGGATCATTATTCTATAAAACAGAAATATACCCCCTTTGGGAACCAGAATCACAAAACTCAAGGATCCAAAGTTGCAGAGAAGGGATGTACAATTTATTCAAGTAGGTTACTGAGAGTGATGAGAGGTGAGACCATTTTGGTTTCTACATGTTACTTTTCAGAATCATGCATTTTGGGGTTAGGGGACCACAGCACCACATGAAGGTCTTTGAATCAAAGTATATACTAGTTTTGGTTGATGATACTCCATCTAGGTAAAGCATTGTTCATGAGCATTGAGTTATGCCTTTAGAAGGTTATTTTAATGTACCCTGAAGATACTAGCTTGTATTTAGTGAGGTAGGTGTGTTATATATCTAGAGGGGCCCATGACTATGGTGTAACTTTCACACCTACTTTACTATATATTTAATTTCCTTGATGTACTGTTATGTGAGACCTCATCCTAATTGCTCAAATACTCCAAAAATCTTTGGACAGTGGTGCTAAGGTCCTGTTTACAAAAAAGACAAAGCAAGTAGCAAGTTGGTCTCTTCAAACATTGATGCTGTGATAGACATGATAGACAGTATTAATCTCTTGCTGGCAGTTTGAATATTCAGAGAAACAATAGATAATGGGAAACTCATGCTCTTAGCCACGTTCATAGCCTTTCTTCTTACCATCTTAACTACTGTTCGTGGAACCACTGTATCAGCATTCAGGTAGATAATGACAGAGGCATGTTTATGTGTTAGCTGTCTGAGTCACTTTGACTACATGGTTATTTTGTACCTCTTTCTTGTTGAAAGCTATTTTATGGGTGCATTGTGTGGTATAAGGATTTTTATAATTTGAGCACAATCTCATGCTTGCCTCTACTCCAGCTCTCCTTGTTCCTATTCTTCCCAATTTTTCCTCTCAAGGTTCTGATTAGATTGCCAAAACAACTTGTCTTTTTCTACAACAAGTAAACTGTCAGATACAGGGAAGTAATTTCGCATATCTCCTAGGGACTTGTGGAGATCTTAAATTTTGTAGACCGAGAGAGTATTCCACAAATGAGAAATTTACCCTCATGTGATAAATTCTTCCTTATCCAGCCATATGTTATAGTTTCCTCGGTCAAGGTCCTGCTGGCTCATGCAAGCTAGGCTTTTATATCTCCTTTGGGTTAGAATGTTTTACTTCCCTTATCAGAGGTGGTGTGTCTCTGGCTTGGTTGTGCTGCAGTGTAACCTTAGTTATCTGCTAAGTAGCCAGAAAGGAGAGTGAGAGCATATCCCGAGGAAGTCACACATTATTTTGTAGAAGCAAAGTTCCTGTTTTTTCTTCCTGTGAGATGGGATGGAAGAGGTGTTAGCTCTTGGTGGGGGTGGGAGCACTTCACAAGCATTATAGGATTTTAACGCATCTAAAGATTCAGCATTTTTGTGAAACATCTCTCCATGTAGATTTGTATCCAATGCATTAGGATCCTTTTATTTCTCAGCCAAATCCATAATTTTGGCATGCAAAATCTGTCTTAAGAGTTTAATTTTCCTCCGAGCTAGTCTATTCTAGCCAGTTCTAGTTCTCTGCCGTCTTACTGCAAACAGTGAAATTCTTTTCATTTCTAACATCCTAGCTCACCAGTGAGAATTTGAATCATTGGACCTCTGCATTATGCCAGGGCTACCTGTCCTCCACCAATCCCCAGTGAAGCAGCAGGCAATCCTGTTGCAAATATCATCTTATTTTCAACATCTACAGACTAACTCTGGTGTCAAGCATTGTAGATAAGTCTTCCCTGGAAGCAGTCTTGAGGTAAGGATTAAAGTATTTATTAAAGAAGGCTTTATGGGCTGACACCTGTGGAAATTGAGCAAAAGAAATTGAACTGAAGTATAAGCTTAATGACAACCTCAACCAATCCTACAGTGACATCTTAAAGCTAAATGGCCCTTCAGAAGTATTCTGGGCTGGATCAAATTGGTCGTGTCTTTACACTTCTGTGTGAATCAGTTATTGGATGTGTATGTCCCTAGGAAAGAGCATGACCTTGGATGAGAGGGCTTTGTAGCTGAAGCAGTTTTTTAAGAGGCTGACAACCAATATCTGCACACATTACTCCCAAGCAACTGGAGCAATGAGTCCTCAAGAAAGCAGAACTTGGATGCTAGAACTGATCTTTTTAGGGAAATAACAATTTGAATGCCCTTGGAAGGAAATTTCAGAAAGATTGTCCTGTATTTTTACATGACTCTGTTCCCTTGTACATTCTGCTCTTTCTGCTCCAAATAGTCTCTTCTCTAAATTCCTTTATTGGAACCAGGAAATGTCCTTCAAGCAAGGACTTTGTAGAAAACCCCTTGCTGACCAACTTCCCTTTCTTGCTTCTGAGTCTCCTTGCACAATACAGTCTCTGACTAGTTAAATGTCCCCCTGATTCTCTGTGATGTTTAACATACCACATGGTTATATTTTTCACACTAAGTTTAATTGTGTAGTTATTTACAATACTTTTCTTGGGTTATGAAGTATATTAAACACATGAACCTATAAAAAAGTCATCATTCATGTCCTGGTATAAGGATATAGAACTAGAGTCTTATAAATGTAAATGGGAAACAGAACAAGTAAAAGTGATTGGGTGGTGACTTAGAGAACCTTCACAGAGAAGATTCAATTTACTTGATCTTGAGAAGGTCTGATCTAATCAGGCAAGAGCCAAAGGACATACAGGATGAGTAGAGTCACAAAGGAGTAAGACAACTAGAAGATTCCAAAGAACTCTGTGTGGCCTGAACAGTGGGGAGAGGGTGCAGGAGGGGAAAGAAGGAGCTACATGTGGCCCCTAACTCAGCATTATTGTGCCATCATTGCATATGCCATATATGGAGTGGAGCCCTCTTCTGAAATACTAGCCCAGGTCCTACAAGTATTCTTTCTCTCCTTACATGGGCCTCAGCTGTAGCACAATGGAGTTTGTTTAAATATATCTGTCCCAATTTATATTTTTCCACCAGAGGTAGAGATTCTCTGTATTAGTTCTTAGAATTATAACTGGCCCACCATAAACATATGTTAAAATATGAATAAAATGATATATAGACCTAAAATCTATGAATATTCATAGTATATTGCTATCATTCAGTGTGTCATCATGGTTCAAGTTCTAGTCCTAAAGAAATAAAGACCTCAAAAGCTTAAGATCTAGCCAATTCTGGTTTTTATTTCTGTCCTAGGTTAAGTAGTTTTCTCACTTTCCTTATTCCCTGTGTTGGCTTTCATGCCTCTCTCATAGCCACAGTGAATGTAATCCTCCCTGGGGTGCTTCTGGGATTTTTCAGTTTTTCACTTACATATCTACCTTGATTATGAAAGTTACTTGCCTCTGAGACTTCTCTGAAATCCTTCACCTATTCCTAATTATCCTACAGTGACATTTCAAAGCTCTCTTCTCCTACTCGTGCTTCATTTAGTTTTGAACACTTCTGGTTTGAATTATAGGTCCTGTTTCTCCATGCATGATTTATCTCCCAAAGGCGAGAAGAATTGGAAGGGATGATATCTTGTATTTCGGTGCATTTTTCCAGAGAAATTGGCACAGTTGATATTGGTATCTTATTTCTGTTTGGCTTTGATGGACTTTCTGATTATTGAGAGGCTTTTGGGGGGGGTTGATGCTATGTATACTTTCAGTCTAATGGCTTGGGAAGGAGCTGAGATGGCTCCCAGCACAAAGGGAGACAGGTAACAGTAATTGTGGGTGGGATAAGTATTAACACTGAAGCCTATGAAATTATCTTGTAAAACTTCAGAGAGGAATGGGAAGGTGTGTTTCTACTGACTTTTATTGTTACAGCTCAACCACAAGTAAGTAGAAAAACCAACATGGCAAATACAGTGAGTTGCTTCTCAGATGCTATAGATTAGCTTTCATGTTACTATCGCAAGTGTTGTTCAAGGGTCAAAATGCATCAAAAATACCTGGAAGTTTTTTAAAAATGTAGCAACTCAAGTTTCACCCAGACCTACATTACTAGAATCTGCATTTCAGTAAAATATTAAGGTGATCAGCATGTGCTTTCAGTGTTGAGAACAGCTAATTTTTGGACCTGAAAATTTAAATATTTTTCTAACTAGGATACCCATGATACCAATTAAATGGGAATCAGCAAGTAGCCCCAGGATCCAGTATGTTTTTCAAATCATGCCAGTGCTAACCAAAGTTGAGAAATAGAGTGGTATTTGTACTGGTGATTATTTAGGATAGGAATAAATAAAAATTTATCTTAGGGATATGGGACCAATATGTCAACCTGACTGGAACATGAGACACCTAACAACTTAGGAAAGCATGGTTCTGAGTGTGAATGTAGTTGTCTGATGTGTAGGTTAGCAAATTGAGGGTGAAAGGCCCTCCCCAGTTGTAAGTAGAACCAATCATTATCTTTGTAACCTGATAAATTAATAAATCATCTTGCATAATTACATATATATATATTTTTTTTTCTGTCAGTTTTGCTTCTCTCAAGAAACAGATTTTGGTGCCAGGAGTCATTTTAGGGAAACAGAATTGTAAGAATGAATTTCTCTAATCAGTTTAGTGGTTCACTGAGTTGGCTTCGTAATCTGACAAGCCCTAAAAATGTCATGGTTTCTCATTCTGATAATGTAAAGAATATGGACAGTTCATAGTGTAAACTGTTTAAAGTAATACATAACATAGATTCATTTGATTACCCTAATTCACCACTTGTTAGATGTAAAGAATTTTGTGACCTTATATACAATACTTTTGAAAATATTTAGAAAATTAATAAATATAACAATGCATTCTGTTTGTTTTTAGCATCCCTGGGTGCAGGAATTGGCAAAAGTGACTAATATAGAAAATCAATACTGAGAAAGTATTATTGTTGTGCCTTTTCCTCACAATGTGATTCAGAAGACTTTGGAACTTTTTTGTGGGAGAAATTTGGAAAGGTCTGGAGATGCAGGATAGAGATGCCCTAGAATGTTGTAACAGACTTTAAAGGGTGGTTCTGGTCAGCTTAAAATCCAAAAATGCTGACAGAATGCAAAGAGTAAAGGCCAGGCTCAGGAGGTCTCAGCTGAGAACAAGGGCTCCATTGACAACTGGACCAGAGGCCAGGTGTGTTAAACTCTGCCAAAAAGTTTGTGCTCAGTTTGTCCATGTCCTGAGACTTTTCAAAGTAGCCCAATATTCAGACTGTGACATGGGTACTACTGGCTGCTTTTAGCCAGATCTACAGTGCAAATCAGGAAAAAGAGCAGAGGTAAATTATCTGAAAGGCTTGCAGTTTCATCAGAAAGTGCCTACAAAGTTGGGGCCCAGAAAAGATTGGTAGAAAAGATTTGCATTAAAAAAAGCCAAGTACTTTGCATCAGAACAATAAGATAAAGGCATGAAGCTACCTCAGGAATTGGCCAGATGGCAACCTTTGCAGTTTCAAGAGTGCAAGGGGCAAAGGATTTTGAAATACTTTGCTCCAGAGAACACAAGGATGCTCATCTCCTTCTGGGCCATCTAGGGAAGTTGCTGTGGTTTGTGACTAGATG
Source organism: Dasyprocta punctata (assembly GCA_004363535.1). Taxonomy (NCBI): domain Eukaryota; kingdom Metazoa; phylum Chordata; class Mammalia; order Rodentia; family Dasyproctidae; genus Dasyprocta; species Dasyprocta punctata. The sequence continues at coordinate 22,029 of RJWM01003950.1, forward strand.
TCCCTCCAAAACCTCGATACCATAGGGGAGGAGTCACACAAGCCTTTTGGAGCTTATAACTTACCACAGATTGCTTCAGGTGCTCCACATGGAAGTGCAAGACTTAATGTTTGCCTTGTTGAATTTTGGACTTGCTTTGGTCCCAATGCTTTGTATTCCGCTGTTTGTAGCTTTTGGAATAGAAGTGTCTATCTTGTGCCATTGAATGTTGGGAGTGTTTGACTTTGTTTTCATTTGTACAGGGGCTCACAGCTAAGAGTTTGCCTTAAATCTCAGAGGAGACTTGGGTCTTGGACTTTTCAGCAATGACGAAACTGTTAGGATTTTGGCAACTCTTAGAGAAGGACTAAATATCTTTTGCATAAAGGATGCGCATGAGTCTTTGGGGGGCTAGGGTTGCAATATTATAGTTTGTGTCTGAATGTCCCCCCAAAGCCTCATTCAGTCATGGAGGAGGGCTTCTAGAGTTTGTGACTGATTCGTGGTCCAATGCTTGGATTATGGATTTGAGTGATACACCCTCTCTAGGGTGGGTAGCCTACATATAATATAAGGGACAGAAAGAGTCATTTCTAACACTCCTCTCCCTTTTCTGTTATTGCTTTTGCTGTTTTCCATCTACCATGAACTGCAGCACTCTGCCATGTGGCACTGTGCCTTGGAGTCAGCTAAGTATGTACTAAAACCTCCATAAACTCTGTGCTAAATAAATCTTTCCTTCCTTAATTTTATAGAAGCTTCCACCCAGATTTCAGGTGGTAGCCTGAGAGAACAGGCGTGTCCTGTAGCAGACAGTATGGAAAGCTGTGAGAGTGATGCCAAAAGTGTAGCAGACTCCTCAGGAGGCTGAAAATGCCCGGAACACAGAAGGTTGACTGACAATCACAGTCATTGAATGGAACCAGTCCAGGAAAGAAGTCACATGTACTGCAATCAGCAAGGCTGTAGAGGCAGGGCTATTCAAAACCTTTGGAGCTCATATCTTACTACAACCTGACCCAGGTGCTGTATACAGCACTGCAAAATTTAATACTGGCTTTTAGAACTTTCAATCTTGCTTTAGTGGTATGCCTTTCTAGCTTCTTATATTTTTCTTTTTTGGAATGGAAATGTTTACCCTCTGACACTGCATGTTGGAAGTATTCTATCTGTCTATCTATCTATCTATCCATCTATCTATCTATCTATCTATCATCTGTCTATCTTGTCACAGGAGATCACAACTAAGAGTTTGCCTGTGTCTCAGTGGAGATTTTGGACTTGGAGTTTTCAGCAATGTTGGAACTCAAGTCTTTGACACCCTTAGAGATAGAATAAATGCACTTTCATAATGAAATGGATATGAGTCTTTTGGAAGCCAGGGATAGAACAGTATTATGTGGATCTAAAATCTTCCACTAAAGTCTCATGTATTTGGAAAGTGATTGGATCATGGGACACTGTACTCATCAGTGAATTCATTCATTGATGAGTTCAGTAGTTGAATGTACTGCTAGAAGGTAAAACCTAGTTGGAAGTGGGTCACTACGGCTTCACTTGGAAGACTGTATTCTTATGTCTGGCTTTGTGTTTCTCTCTCTGCTTACTGGCTGATATGGACTGAGCAGCTGTCCTCTGCCATGCCCTTCTGCCATCCTGTTTCTACCTTGGAACCAACTACCTATGTACTTAATCCTCTGAAAACTGTGAGGTGAATCTTCCTTTAATTTATAGATATCAGGAATTTTGTTCAGTGCAATGGGAAAATGACTAACACAAGGTATCTCTCTTTTGTTCTACTATTTATTTTTTCACTATATGCCCAATACCCATTAGGTGAATTTACATAACTGTGTTCATAAATTTGCAGCTGGACAGTACTTTTTTCTCTACTATGTTGTACTGATTCCATTTATTTGGCTAGCTTGCAGCATTGGCCTTAATAGGCTCATTGGTATCTTGGCTTTCTGACCACTGAATAGAAGATTTTCTGTAATGAGCTCGGTTGCACATTGCCAACATACAAATCAAAGGGTCCAGCACTGCTCTGGCATTAGATTAGGAATGGCCCTTAGGGTTGAGTGTCTAGCTGTGTCCAGATATGAAAACTATGGTAACAAAGAACATATCTGAAAACAATAATGTGGGGCAAAACTTTAGAAACAAATCAAGAGCCCTAAAACCAGGAGAATACAGGCCCAGCTTTAGTGTGAGGCTCAACTCAGGGCAGAAGTAAAGCAGGGATCCAAGACATTAATTGTAAATCAGCCTACATTGTCTAGGCAATGATGGTGAAACTTTTAGGGCTTTCAATGATAACAAGCGTCTTGCTGTAGCACATAGTCCATAGGTTCACCTCCATTGGTTTAGGCCTTATTTAATTTATTATATTCTGGCAACAGAGTAAGCTGGCCAGAGACAAAAGAATAGGTTCTATATAAACAAATGACAGCTGTTTTACTTCAGAAATTCTCTGACTTATTTCATTCTTTAGTGTGAGGACACTTAGTTTGTTCTGATAATGGCCTTCTGCAATGAATTTTCTTCTATTATGGTGAATATCATTTATTCTAAAAATGCAAGACTTTAGTGATGGGCAATAAGACATAAGAATGCCCATTAAGACTTTGAAAAATCTAGATGGCTATTCATTAGTTTTTAGCACTAATGATTAATTTAGTATAAGGTTAAAAAGGCTACTTTGAAAGTAAAATTAGGTGGTTGTGGACTGTGAGAGAAACTCAGGTAAGATGGAGATTTTCTTTTCTATTAGTATAGAAACATTTTTCCCTTCAGAACACTAGAGCAAAGTAAGATCATTAAGGCATCTGTGAATTGTTAAGGACTAGAAATTATCTTTTTGACTACCTCCACAACAACAAAAACACTTGTAAATACATTATTTGACTGGTTCTATAGGACTAGGATATGTTAAAAAGCTGTAAAGAGCTGGTATGTTACAGAATTATAACTCTGCCCAGTCTATTATGGGTTGGAGGATACAAATGTTTGCATTTTTTTATGTTAAAAATATTTTATAGCAATTCTAAAAGTCACAAAAAAGCTCAGTAATTTAAAAAGACTGGAATAAATATGCATTTTTTTATGATGGCAGCATATAAATAAAGAAGCACAGGTTTTGCCTATCATTGACTTTGCAAATAATACATTTCTTCAGTAATAGGGTGATGATAGTTGGATTCCTTCATATTTCTTGTAAGGTAAAATAGCAAAGTCAATGTACAAGTGTTAGTCTAATGCTTGCCAGTTGTGTTAAATTGGAAGAATCCTAAAAAATAATTAAGACATGTCCTTTACTGATGAGAAAACTGAAGTCCAGAGAGGTCAAATGACCCCCAAATTTGTTATACTTACGGGTTGTCAGGTTTTTTGTTTCATAGAGCAGTTTCTTCCAATCAAGAATTGTGTGGAGCATTGATTTCCTTACTTGTCACAGGGAAGCTACTTCTTCCTGAGAACTACTTTTGCTCTTGCCTATTCAGCTGTTCAATTATTTTAGACTCTTCCTATTTACTGGTGGTTTACTTTCCTGTTCATTCATTAGTTCTTGGGAGGGGAGAAAAAGACTATAAAATACATAGCCATTCTTTCACTGTTAGTGATTTGGTGGCAGTTTGGGAGAGTGAGAGCTGCAGGAAAGATTAAAATAGTGCTTGAAGATCATATAGTAATTTGGCAGATTTTATTTTTTCTAAAATATTACTGACATAAAAATTGAAGGTTTAACAAAAAATACATTGGCATTTTTGCCCTGCAAAAATCTCCTTTGGTTCATGATTTAAGACTCCCATGTCCAACCTTATTTAATCACATAAATCACTAATCTACAGTCCATGAATCTGTCTCATGACTTACATTCCTGCTAGAAACATCATGGGGTTTATATACCAAGTTTTATATTTGTAAATGTGTATGACTGTGGAGTGAGTGAAAGAAGGTAAGTTCCCAGGCTTTGCTAAGCTGAGAGTGTCACCATATGTATGAGCAAACACCTTCCTAGCCGATACTGGGTGTAAACCACTTGAAATATTGGAGGAAAGCCAATGTTTCATCATCTCAGCTCATCTCTTTGCACACAGTGTAATGCTCTCGTGTGCTCTTCCAGGGTAATGAAATGCTGAAGGCTTGTCCAAATGCCAATGATAATACACCTATTTTCATGTAGCTCAGCCACTGTAGTTCACATAGTTACTTTCCCAACTGAAAAATGCTGGTGAACCAGCATGGTGAGGCCAAGATAAGTACCTGCTTACAGTTACTGGCAAACAGCAAGGACAATTAAATTTCAATTCTGAGTCACTTGTCAACTGGGCAAGCTGACTTCAACACCTCCTACTGAGTTTTCAAGCTGCGTAGGTTTTTACCATATTGAGCTTAGTTTATATTAATAGATTTGTCCTGTTAAATACCGGAAAAACCAAATTCTTTTAATAGATTCTGTATGTCTACATTTTGGAGTACATGCAGTACTTACTGTTCTAGCTTCTGAACTGAAATTGCATTGTTGATGTCAGAAATGAAGATTATAGGTGTTGATCCACTGCAAGCAGACAAAATGCACCTCCTTTTTGCTGGTTAAAGACTACATGAATACCAAGTCAGCCTCTCCCACACATGAGTCTTCTCTGTCACTTCAGTAGGAGTTTTATGTGGGAATTAAGAACAGAAAAATGTCACCAAAGTATGTCTGATCATGATTTAATATCTAAGCCAAGAAGTCTTTGGAGAGCAAAGCTCCTGCCCACGTAACACTAAATCATCGACACATGTAGCAATGGACCTACGGATAAACCTCTGCAATGCTTTGCGTGGAATATGCTATAAACCATGTTGTTTTATGTTTGATAAATTTGAATTGATATTTATAAGAAAGTCTCATGAGGATATTTAATTGGAGTACAAATGATGGAATAATTAGTGTTTACTTCTGTTCTCTCACTGGAGAAGAACCATGAAAATCCTAGGTAGGGTCTACTGAGAGAAGAAAGCCAAAAGCCACCTGAATACCTTCATGGTTTAAAACAGAAGTGGGAGAAAGTGGAGGAGGAAAGTGGGGCAGTGGGTGTGAGAGAACCAAAGACTTCGTCTACCACACTCATTTCTTACACCTTTCCGTAAGTTTAAAATGAATTCATTGAAAATTAGAGTTCATTTAATTTTGATTACTGTTAAAACAAATACACACACCAAACAAGCACACTGCATTTTATTAAAATAATTAATGGAACATATGAGGATCAATGCCTGGCATTTAAATGCAGTTCCATCCTATTTTTCCCATGGGGTAATTACATGACTCAGTCCACTGGACACCAGCTAAGCCAAAGCAGCTTTACTGGAAGTGAAGAGAGATCATCCTGGGATTCCTTTTGCTTGGCTTGTGAGTTGCTGAGTTAGTGTAGAACTGGGCATGATCTCCAGGTTGCATCATTAAGCAGCCTTTTCAAACAGGGGCATTCACAAGTGAAGAGAGAGAGGCATGGTACAGTTCTGGCTCTACTCATGTTTAGAAATTAAAGAAACAAAAGAAACATTGAGAGCGAAGTTTATGCTTCATGTTTGTTTGCTTGCTTTCTGGATACCTGGCTTGTTGGTATTGAATCTACAAATATTAGAGCCAAAGATTTCTCTCTGTATGGTCATGTGTATTCTGGACAATGTTCCTTAAGCAAACATGTTCCTACTTTACTCCTGGCTCTTCACACTACTATGTGATAAGTTTACTTTACCTCCAAGGGAAGAATCTTTGCTCACATTTCTTCATGTCTCAGTAGCATCTCCCAGAAGCAGTCCATGTCATACTTTATAGGTAGAAGAGATTATTTTTTGGACATTATATGAGACCTAATCAATCCTTTAAATTATATCAAGATACCTCTATCCCATTTCTAAACTGAATATGAGTGATTTTTAAGTCAGTGAATAAAGCAGAGCGTAATTTTTCAGATAGAATTTTACCCACATCTTATAAGTGGTAGCATTTTTCTTCATGAATAGAAGTTCATAGCAACCACATTCAACATGGCACTCATGGGTTTTGAATAATTCTGATCGTAAATGTGGCCTGAGTCCTGGTCTATGAGTGCTACTCTAAACTACTAGATTCTTGAGCTCTATTTAAGAATGGTAGGTTATGTTTTTCAATTGAGCCTCTTCAGAGGTGTTAGTTCCTCCTCTTGGAGACAGAAGCAGTGCCATTACTCCCACTCCACTCCAAGGTAGAATTATGAATAAGCAGGAAATCTAGCTGGCACACACACTGTTGCCAAAACATTCAGACTGCTGCCAATGGAATGTTTTTCAATTAACATGATTTTTTTTTTGACCAAAAAACTTGCAGATATATTTTCAAAGCCTACAATGGAAAACCATTTCTATATCTTAGGAATATTCAAATCACATAAGATCCTTCCTACTGAACTGCAGGGAAATCAAACTACTGGAGAAATAACTCTGGGTTCTGTCATCACTGCACATTTTGGTGATGTCTGGGCTTCAGAGCACTGGCTATTGAAGACTAGTATGAATGTTGGTTAACTGTAAGCTGAATTTAATTGAAAACAACTTTTCACAAGGTGCTTCACTTTTTATGTTTTGGTCCACAGAGTTGGTAGAAGTCTTAAAGCTGGAGATTGTATAAAAAATCATGCAAGGTAGAGACTTTCCCACTGATTAATCACAGTCCTGCGAAGTGGAATGAAGTGAGTCATGTAAGACCAGCCAGTCAGAATGGGTCTGTTGGATCACTCTAGATAAAAGACAACTGCCACTTTGAATCTACAGGCTATACAAAATAAGTGAATAAATAGCTCAGAAGTTTGGGACTGGTCCTGATTTAAGACAGTCAACAAATTCATTTATAGATTTATTCAATAGTAAATACTAGTTGAATCATAAAGAGCTAAACAAAAGGAATTCTAGAGTTATTATTTACATCCATTTGCAAGTGAGTAAGCACATCCTTAATGTGACAATTTTCATAAGTGGAGAAAGAGAAAACAAAGGAATAAAAAGGAGGAAGATAAACAGAAGAACATGATGAAGAAAGGGGACAAATGCATGCTTAAACTTGAAAACAAAAAGCTCTAATTGAAATACTTGCCCAGTATGCAGAAATATCATCAAATTGTTATGTCATAGGTTGGATGCGGTGGCACACACCTGTAATCCCAGCTCTCAGGAAGCTGAGGCAGGAAGGTTGCTATGAGTTCAAGGCCTGCATGGGCTACATAGTGAATTCAAGACCAGCCTGAACTACATAACACATGCTTTCCCAACTTTGCCCACTCCAGGAGAGACCTACTCAACTCTGCTGATAGCCTTTCAGCACTAATAGAACTTTTATGTAGGTACTGAAGAGGGCTGTCCTGACTAGGTATGGTGGTACATGCCTGAAGTACTCCCAGTTCCTGGGGAGGCTGAGGTAGGAGAATTGCAAGTACAAGCCCTATCTGGGGAGTTTTGTGAGATTCTGTCTCAAAACAATGATAGCAATAGTAACAATAATAATGATAATGATAATGATAATAAGAAGAAGGGGAAGGGAATGGGGAAGGGAAAGGAGGAAGAGAAGAAGGAGAAGGAGAAGAAGAAAGAGTAGCATAAAGTGAAGGAGAAAGGGCTAGAAATGTAGCCCAGTGCAAAGGCCCTGGGTTGAATCCCCAATATTGAAGAAAAATAAGAAGTAGAAAAGGAATCCTTTGAATGGTGCCTTCATCTTCATGCTAAATCCATTTGTTTGAAGATGGGTGACATCACTCAGTTATTAGATCCAAAGCCCCAGGCCCACCTCTAACGAACTCCTTGACCTCATGCAGGAAAAGGACAGCCCAATCTTCGTTGTTTGCAACCTTGGGCAAAACACTTAGTCACTAAGTCTCATTTATCTATCTCTAAGTGGATGGCTCTTTGCTCTCTTTCTTATGGAGATGTTATGAAAATTAAGGAGATAATGCTGGTAAATTGCTTTGAGTCCCCAAGAAGAAAAGCACACTTCAAATAGAAGCACCATTATATTGTTTTGCAATCAAGCTGTATCTTCCTCTCCTTCAATTATCCTTTCTGCTGCTGTGTTTACCTCAACAGTGAGGTGTGTCTGCTCTAACTGGTCAAACCAATACTTATCTGTTACGCCTTTCCCTATTCTTATTCCTTATCCTATTTTCCCAAGTTGAATTCTTTGGGAATAGTCCATGAGTGAGTTGATCATATTGACTATAAGAACATGGTTTCTAGAAAGAGTTTTGTACTACGTAACATATAGTAAGTGATTGTAAAACAACATGCAACAGCTTCAAGTATATTCAACTGATTGTGTACAATAAAAATAATAATTAATGATGTAAATTTAAGGTGCACCTTTCATCTGATCATCTCAAAGTATTTTAGAAACGCTAATTAAACTCCACAACACCCGTTTGTTATACATATTATTATTTCCACTTTGTCAGTGAAGAAACTGAGGTTCAACAAGGTTATGTGACCCGCATGAAGACGCACAATGAGTCAGTGACAGGAAAGGGACTTAGTATTCCCAAGACCCAAGCAAAAGCTTTGGGTTTAAGCTAATTAGCACTTTAATTTCAGTGATGGAAGAGACTGGATAACCACCACTGACCCCCAAGAGTCAAGCTGGCATTCCAAGGTTTAGGTGTTTTAATGACCCTGTTTCACTGACTTTTCAAATTTTTCCACCAGTGAATGAGCAGAATTTGGCATGTATGCAGCCTGTTATTCTAAAATCAGTTAATGCTATAAAACTTTAGTCTAGGAAAACTATAGAAAGTAAATAAATGCTAATCAGCATTAATCAGATGTTAATGAATCATCTGTATTTTCACATCCTACTCTGCCCTATACAATGCTGCAGTAAAAAATTGTAGCAGATTAAATAACTTTTTATTACTAGAAAAAAGTCCATATTGTTGATTTAATTTGTTATGGGTAACAGGATGAATTAGAAACTATCTTCCCCTCACTGTCATCCATGAACTGGCCCCCAGAATCACAATGAACACGGTTCACCGCCTCAGCAGGCCAGGGCTCCTTTTCATCACTCCTCCCTCTTTGTTGTAATATGGGGAATTTCAAAAATTCTAGCAAGAACAGCTTTTTCTTCAAAATACAATAATGTTTTTCTTCTAGTGAATAAGTTTTTAAAACTTTTCTTGTCCAATTTATAGAATCCTTTTGAGAAGAAGTTACTACCAATCCACTGGTAGGAATTTGTTTTTGTGGCTATAACTGTGCCATAAACAGGAAATACCAGTGATTGCTTTAATGCATGGGAGGCAAGACAACTCAATAGTAAAGACTGTTAGTTTGGAGTAGATTTAATCCAGTTAGATTTCTTACATAGCTATTTGACCTTAAGCAGATCACATAATCTCTTTGTGTTTCTTTTATCATTTGGAAATTGAAAACAATATTCCTATGTCCAGGTTTTCTCATGCAGATGAATTGAGATATTATAAGAAAAGTCTGAACATGACACAGAGCAAGCGTGTGGTAGGAATTCAGTGAAAAGTAGCTATTAGAACTAGAATTAATATTTAAGTTATTTTTGGATTTACTAAGAGAAACATCTTCATAAAAACTAGGTATTAAGATTTGAAAAGTGTAAAATACAGAATTACCTATGAAATTAAAGAAGTTCTGGCTGAATCTTCTGGTATTTGTGACTAGAGAAACAAGGTAAAAATGGGTCAAGTCTTGGGGACTAGAGGCAAGAATGGACAGCACATAAATAACAGGAAACAACAGGATAGAGAAATTGGTACAGTGTTACCGCACTCTTCCTCTAGCAAAAATGTGGTTGTTATTTTGCTATATTACAATGGAAAATTGTTCTCAATAAGTTCAACTTTTCTTTTGATGTTTTTTGATGTTTCCCTGGAAATTGTATTTAACTAATGCCCTAAAGCATTTAACACCATTTTCAAAGAAGTTTTAAAAATGTCTACGGAAATAATAAGACCAAAGTTAAAGCTAATGTAAAATGAGAGAAACCATTCCAGATGGGACTGAGAGTGAGATACAAATAGCTTTACTACTTAAATATAAAAAGTGCTTGGGTGGGAGGGGGGATGCTAGCTCCCTTTTGTTCTAAGGACTAAAATTCAGGAGACATGTAGTCATTTTTCCTTTTCCTAACTTGCAAGAATGTCCATGCAGTCTAAGTCAAATCCCTGAAACAGAAAGTTAATTTCAACTCATAATCTTGAATGCTAGGATAACATGTTGAAATAAAATTCATGATAAAAGACTCAGATCATTAATTTACAAATAAAGTCTGTAGTTAACATCTGTATTTATTTTAGGTGATTGTCAGGTTGATTTACCAGTTTATTTCTTCAGTGTTAAGAGGTTTACTACAGTTCTGCACTTGCTTCTAGAAGGCTCATCATAAAATTTTAATTCTTCTTCTTCTTCTTCTTCTTCTTCTTCTTCTTCTTCTTCTTCTTCTTCTTCTTCTTCTTCTTCTTTTTTTTTTTTTTTCTGCACTGGGGATCAAACTCAAAACCTCGCACCTGCCAGACAGGCGCTTAAGCTGCTGAGCCAAACTCCCAGCCCTAGTTTTTTGAGGTAGGGTTGCATCATCCATTTTCTTTCTTATTCAATCTATTCCCAACACTTTCTGCCAAAATTATCAAACATAAAAATAACCCAAAATAATTATGTCTCTGCTCAGATTGAAGGTTTTCAGCTTTTCCTTATATCTACAAGGGAAATTTACTAGAATGACATTCTTACCCCCTTTAAATTAAGATCCCGACCTGGTTTTCAAATTTCATCATGGATCATTCTCTCTAGTAAAACCACTTTCTACTTCATTCCATTCAAATAGTTAACATTAATGTTCCTGTGCCAAAATCAAATTGGTTTGAGAGGTGATGAAAGAAAAAAGTCTATGTGTTACATCAGATTGTAAACATAACAAGAAAGGAGAAACTAAGACTAGAATGCAAACCCATAGACTGTGCAGGCTGATGAGAAGATTGTGTGAAGGAAGAGTTAGCCTGAATAGAGCTGGTAGAACAAAGAAAAAGAGTGCTATGTTGAAAGCTCGGTGGGGGTTGGTTTCCTATTCATGGAAAAGCAATGGGACTTGTCTCCCTGGTTCATGATATGAGTTCTAAGAAAAAAATTCTCTGACTCAACTCAAAAAAGATTCTCCCAAGAGACACCTAGGGGTCCCCTGTGTGCCTGTAGTGAAGTGACCCTTGAGAAGTCTCAGATGAGCAGTTGCTAAGTAACCAGCAAATAGGAATTAGTCCTCATGTCCAAGTTTACCATAGTCTGAGATCTCCAGCAGAGCTCTCCAAAAATCTCATGCATAATAGAATTTCCAGGAGGAGACAGGAGTGACGAGTCTCTCATCCAGAGGAAAGAAACACAGACAACACCCAGACTACCCTCTCTCACCATCTTCCTTGAGCTCAGGGCTTTTTCTGACATCTCCATGGACATGAGCTGCTTTTAAATGTGACTAAATTTGTTAATTTTTTGAATGTCATGGAGAGGCTGTAAAAGTTATGACATTTAGGTGTAGAGAAAATTGGTTTTACATTGTCTACCACAAGGAGTGGTAAGAAAGCATCAAGTTGCTTCCAGGAATGTATTCAACTGATACTAGTTAATTGAATATAAATCAGTCAGAATCATGGTATTAGTAAGTTCAGGAAAATTTCCCCAGCTTACCTATGAAGTAAGTATAATTATATCTTTTTGACTAATAAAAAGACTGAGATTTACAGACATGAAGGAGTTTGCCCAAGTATTCACTGATAGCAAAGGGCAGGACTGAGAATGATACTCTGGTTCTGGCTTGTGAAACTGGTGATGATGACCACATTCCAGAGTCCACCGGACTGTTACGTATGTCCTATGTGTATGTACTCAATATCTAAGTTTTACACAACAGCATCATCACCAACTTTAGTATTTTTTGTGCCTATTAATTTCAGCATGACTAACTCCAATTTGATTTCAATTTTGCAAAAATTCTCTGCTATATGATACCATTAGAAAATTCTTAAGTACAGTATATGGTGGAAGAATCTGGTTTAGTCTGAGTATTTCCTGAAAGAACATCTATTGTCTTTCTTTTTTCCAGAAAATTTTACAGTAGCCATCTAGCTACCCATGAAATTGACTCTTCTTATAGTACCCAAAATTTAAAATGAACTGCTTGGGTTCAGCCAGGTTATTACTTTTACATGGTGTCACGCTCCCTTCCTATGCGCAGTTAATCTTCTCAGGAAATCTGAAATGGAAAGTGTTATTATGGTAATTTCCCCTCACAGTCACAGTTTTGTCACTTATGCAGAATCTCTTATGGCAGTTAAAGGTACTGGATTTACAAGTACCAAGTCTGAGCTAGACTGTATGAGGTACTACTTGGTTCCACATGCTCCAACTTCCCCCTTTTAGGAGTCGTGCAGTCCTGCTCCCCCTTTATCCTCATCAAGGCCCTGAACCCATGAGCACTCCAAGGGATGTAACAGACCAGAGACCTTGCTTTTAATCAGAGGTCCTGTTTCTGCAAGTCCTAGGAATTGTATGTTCATGTGACTTTTTCCCTTAATTAGGATGTTGTTTACTAACAGTTCAAAGTAGCCCTCAGATTTCCAAAGATTACAATTCAGTTTAAATTCAGCTAGACTGCAAAAATCAACAGGAACATTTTCCCTCCACAATACAGGAGAAATGGAGAAATGGAATTAGAGAAATGACAAATAGTTCAGCTGAGTTCTCACCAAAATTTTGTGAAAATTTATTTGCCAATTTAAAAATAAATAATATGACATCCTGACTTTTCAGATAATAACACAGAGATGTACCAGTTTGAAAGCCACAAGCACTTTCTCGCTAGTAATTTTTGAAAGCAACATTTCTGACACCAGAGATCTTTTATTTTTCTCCTAAATTAGGAATAGGGCATAGAAGTGAGGAATAATTAAGAACCTTCAGGTGCATCAACATAGAAATATCTGTATTTGTAAGGAAGATAGATTGGTATTATATAGAATAATTGGATATGTATGTGTGCATATATCTCTAAAATATTAAATATTTTGTATACTATTACCAATTCTTCTATATGTAGATATACAATATCAATTTTTTGTACAACACTAAGATACTTTCCTTTTTCTCTGTTCCTCCCTCTCTGTGTCTCCTACTGTATTTTTTTCTCTCCATTTCTACACAGACAGACACACACACACAAAGTGTGAATAGAAAAATGGCAAATGTTTAAAAATTTTTTAAAAAGTAAAGACATGTTGCCATTAAGACCTCAAAATACTCCTTCTTGCTCTGAATACACTTATCTCATTATTCTTGTCACAGTTCAGGAAATCCTCTTTTGCAAGTGTCTTTGGTTATGTGGTCATAGCTGCCTCCATGCCCTGAGTCAATTCAAAACCCTGACTTTTCATGATTATTTCGACATTGGAGAAGAATCAGAAGCTGCAGAGTGCCAAATTCAATGAACAGACACTATAATGTTTTAGCAGGCCTGCCTTTACGTTGGATGACACTTGGTAGCAGCATTCACTGTATTTTCGGTCAGGACACATAAAGACATTCAGGAAAGAGAACATCTACAACCAATCCAAGCAGGTGGCAAGAATGATGGGATAAGTATGTTCAAAGCAAAAGGGAGTATTTTGAGGGGAATTAATGACAATGTGGCTTTTATTGTAATAAACTTTAAAAAAATTAGATATTCACCATATATTTTGATCAGCCCTTTTATACTACCGTTATGTGTATATTATATGTATAAACATGTATACCAGGCATAATGCATTTGTAGACAGAATATGTATAAATATGCATGCATGTTTATAAAAGGAATATATATATATTTCTTCCTAAATATAGTATATACATACATGTATACTACAGGACCAATTTGGACATATAGCATTTTTGCATAGTAATATATATTTCATATACAACAAATACATAAACATGTGCATACACACAAGCACACACAAGCATATGCTCTACTTCATCCATTGGCCTGTGTAGTGTTTCTCCTTTATCCTCTGTGAAACATGCAGTTGGTATACAGCCTCTTGTATAGCTTCTCCTATCCTACCAGGCAAATCCACTCATTTTCTGCTTCATGCTTCACAGCACTCTGCATAGGCAGATGATTTCTTCAGCTTGTTACACAGTAATTATCTATTTACTACTCTATGTCCTCGCCTGACCTATATCACTTTAAAGGCAGGGATTGTGTTTAAATGTGACCTTCTCAACACGTAACAGCTGCTAATTATCATATTTACATATTCTTTCACAAAATAGTATGAACTTTACAATGATATCATTTTTAACATTATTTTCCAATAGTTTATATTATTGTCACAAAATTTAGTGTATATCAGAAACCAGAATGTTTGGCTTCAAAGTGAAATAAAGTATTAATATTAAAAATGTGCTTGGCCAATCTATTCATTTTTATTGTTGTTAATGAACAAAATCAATAATTATAAATATAGAAAATATCCTTTTAACCTATACATTTAGAAGAATAAAATTAACTATATGCTTATTTCTCAATGAGTGAAATCGTATGAGACCCTTGAATTCTTACCTGGACACTGAGTTTCTTTTGTTCTGTGAGCAGTCACATGATAATCATGTAGCGAGGGGTCTGAGAAGATGGCAGCCACGAGGTAAATCAGAGGCTTTGATTGTTGTAAAGACAGAGGCCACGCTGTCTTTGCTCACGAGGACTGAGTAATCACTCTTTACCCTAGAGAAAGTCTTTGCATAGTTTTGTTGCAAGTACTTTTCTAAGAGTTCTACAACTTTTCTTTCTGAGATAAGGATTTGAACCTGTAAACCGACACCAATCTTCTTTTCAGTCAATTGGTCCTTTAACGGTACTATTCAGTTTGCTTGTTCTGATCCCCAGATCCCTGCCACTCACAGGTGTATGTACATACACACACCCACAAATAGAGGTATACACACACACACATATAAGCACAAATATACTCAAACAACCATTTATATGGAGATATACATATATACATATATATTTATGTAGTCACAAGAACATGCACACATACATATGGAAATACATACATAATTATGCTATGCACTATATATGCAGAACACACATTTTCAGTGCTCACAAACATACAATAGATAGACATGCATACGCACTGTTGTGGCTGGATATTTGTGTGTCTTCAAGTTTCATATGCTGAAGTCTAATCCCTGACATGAGTTTACTGGAGGTGGGGCCTCTGGGAAATGATCTGATCATGACTGGAGAGCTCATGAATGAGGTTAAAGGACACTCACAGAGCTCTCTTGCTTTCTTTCTGCCACATGAGGAGACAGGTTGAGTATAGCCATCAAAGTCTGTTATTTTGACTTCAGCGTTAAGAACTATTAGAAACAAGTTGTTAATGTTTATAAACTATGTGGCCTGTGGAAATTTGCTACAGCAGCCAAAACAGACATACGTACATGTGAATACACAAACATGCACACCTAAGTACATGGACATATGCACAAGTACCCATACAAATCATCGGAGCCATGCTGCTTATTATCTATGATTTCTCTTGTTCTTCTAAGACCCTTAGAAATGTTGGGGATATGGGAAAAGAAACAAGAGAGGTGTTATTTACTCTGTCTCCTAGGAAAGTAAGAAAATTTTGCTGCCTTTTCTGCCCCCATTTAGAGTGAGTAACTTGGAATCTCTAAGCTAGCACCCCTAAGGAAAGTGCTTTTTCCCTAGCACTGCATAAGCAGAACTATCTCCTATCAGCTGGCTAGGCTGGCCTGCCAATCAGTGAGACCCTATTACTAGTGAAGGCACTGAAGACCAAGTCCATGCTGGACACTCAGCAAGCACTGGACACCATAAATCACAAAACTGTTACTGGCAGATATGTGCTTTTTAGTTGTCACCAAGCTTCTTGCCCCAAAAGTGAAAAATATCTGAATTTAAGTAACATATATTTGATAGAATACCTCTTTTCTTTATGAAATAGCTGATAATGTTGAAATTGTTTTTCAAGGGAGATTGTTAAATCTCTGTATGAGAATATTTAAAATAGGACATCTTTCTATCTTTCTAAGGTTATGTCTGCAAGAAAGAATGGCCCAGAGAGTCACTTGGCATTCTTGTAAGCACTAACATGTGTGAATCTTCCTAGGAAATGCCTCTTAAGCCATTGAACCTGCAGACAAAAATTTCATTTTAAATTTGGTTTTCTCTCATGATCTTTAATTGGAGACTTTGACTGGTTTACTTCACTGGCACTGCGTGTGGGCCACTTACAGATTTCAAAGTTACTTAAAAGAGAGGAAAAATAAGTTGACAATGAGGAGTCAGTTGAAACATAAATTCTAATGGCAGTTCTCTCTCTCTCTCTCTCTGCTTCTGTTTTTCAACCGAAGGACTCATTGTTTTAAAGAAATTCTTTGGAAAAAATCATTAAGCCCTCTTTTTCACAGAGTTCAAAGACTTATATTTTATGAGAATGAAATTAAAGAATGCCTTTGAAGTTTTAAATTGTAACTCTTTCACTATAAAACCAATTCATAGTTTATTATTCCCTGCTTAGGACTGTGTCACATATTAATATTTTAAAGATGTACTTGTTATTTAGGTATTCTCAAGAATTTCTAAGGATTCAAATTTGTCCTTGTTGGATCTCAAAGGCTATTATTAGCTGTCAGACATTTGGCAGCACTAGCCCTTGTTATAGACTTTTCTCTCTACCTAGAATACCCTTTGCTGCCACTCTTCCTAGCTAGCCGCTATTCATTCTTTCAGTTTTAGTATAGATTTCACTTCTTCTGACAGCTTTGCCAGGCCCTTAGAGTCTGTTACCACCCTAATTATCCTTCTAGAGTATGAGCCTTATCCCCTACCACCCTTTTGGCAATTGTTTGAGTAACAATCTGTCTTCCAGACTCATATGTCAGACTGGGAGCTCTGAGAAGGGAGGACTGAAGACTGGCTGACCACATGTGTCCTGGTGATCACTACATACCCAATACATGTCAGAGTGCCTGATATGTAACAGGCCCTTAAGTGGTGAATGAATGAAGTAATTTACTAAACACTTACTGTTTACCAGGCACCAAGCTTGGAGCTGGAGTTAGTGAAAAGCATTCTAATCATTAATTGTGTTTTTCTGCTTAAATTACAGCAACTTTCCATTCAAGGTATTTCTTTTCAAATATATGCAAGATGATATACAGAAATCCATTGATAAGAAATGGTTAGTGATTAATAACAATATTTTGCTGTTGTGTATTTGTGTTATCTACCAGAAGTTCTTAAAAGGGGTCAATAGTAATACAAATGTAAAACCTAGGTGCAATGCTTTGTGTCTAGATATTCCCCCAAAGCCTCGTGTAGTCATAGGGTTATTTTTTGGAAGTGGCTTGTTCTAGAGTTTATATTGATTCATAGTGTGATGCTAGGATTAAGGATACTGGGATTAAAGGTGGGTGATTGCTGTATCAACCCATTGATTGGATCAGCACCTTCCTAGTTCCAGTAGACTAGATAAGAGCCAGAAAGAAGCTTGTCTTGTTTCTCTTTCTCTCTCTCTCTCTCTTTCTCTCTCTCTCCCTCTTTCTCTCTCTCTCTCCTCCTTCCTCCCTCATAGCTTTTGCTGCTGTCATGTGCTGCCATGAACTATTGCCTCTCTGCATGTACCACCCTGCCTTAGAGCCACTTGTTTATGAATTGAAACAAACAAATTGTGAACTAATTAAACCTTTCCTCCTTTAACCTTGGATGTCAGGTATTTTGTCTCAGTGAGAGAAAAGTAACTAAGAAAGACTTTGGTACCAGGGAAGTGGGGTCTTTTTCATGATTATACCTGACCATGTGATGCAGGAGCCTTTGGGAATAGCTTGTGGGAAGAGTTTGGAAAGGTTCAGAGATGTTGGTTGAAAAAGTAGAGCTAGAATACCTTAGGCTGTACTGTATAGGAGATTCTGGTCAGAGTTCAGAAGACCAGAAAGCCCATAATGACCATGATCAGGAGATTTCTGATGGGAAAAAGGATGGTATTGTCTGCTTGACTATAGATGATGTGTGCTATGACGTGGCAGAAAGTTCGTCTACATTTTGCTCCTGTCCAGAGACTTTGCCTGAGACTGAGACAAAGGGCAGTGGACTAATTAATGTAGCAGAAGAAATTTCATGGCAGCCTAATGTTGAGGCAGTCACATGGCTGCTTCTGAGGCCTTTAAACCAGATTTATTTTTGGACAGAAAGGAAGCTTCAGTAAAGCTGTGGACTGCAAAGATAGAGAAGAGATTTTGATTGCTGAGAAGAAATAGAATAGAAAAGATGCTCAGAGAGCATCACAAGAATCAGCAGGGCTCCGCCATTTGCAGCCTCACAATTGCAAAAGTAAAAGACTCTGCTTTGAGAAGAAAGTCCCAGAGCATCATGTTCCAGAATGGTGGTGGCCTAGAGAATTTGTTCCTCAGAATTGAATTAAGAGCGCTCAGTGATCTAGGCCACTTGACCCCTGCAGCCAAGAGAGAAGGAAGTCTGACTACTGCTCCTGCTGGCAGCAGACCTTGGTATCACCCACTTGGTACTGGTTTTAGGTACATGTAGAAAGGAAAATTTGTGGGTTCAGGAAGGCTTCCACTTAGATTTCAGAATGTCTGGGAGGCCAGGCAGTGTGTCCCTGAGAGGGCAGTGTGTGAAGTTACAAGCGTGAAGCCAAAGGTGCAGTGGAGATGCCAGAAGTTTGGAGAAGTCAAGAATGTGAGGAAAACTGCAAAGAGGGAGCAGAACAACCCCAAGAGTGGAACCATGGGAGCAACAAACACCAGAAGCATCACAGGGGCAGAGTCACCCAAGTCTTTTGGAATTCATAACTTGCACAGATTGCCTCAGATGCTGCACATGGAACTACAAGACTTAATGTTTGCTCTGCTGAATTTTGAACTTGCTTTGGTCTCATTCCTTTGTATCTCCCTGTTTGTAACTTTTGGAATGAAAGTATCTATCTTGTGCTATTGAATGTTGGATGTATTTAACTCTGTTTTCATTTGCCCAGGGGTTTGCAGACAAGAGTTTGCCTTAAATCTCAGAGAAGATTTGGGACTTGGACTTTTGAGCAAAGTTGAAACTGTCTGGACTTTGTCAACTCTTAGAGATGAACCAAATGCCTTTTTCATAAAGGAATGTACGTAAGTGTGTGGGATCCATGGGTGGAATGTTATGGTTTGTGTTTAGATGTTCCCCCAAAGCCTCATGCAATCTTAGACTCTTTTGGAGGTGTCTGAATCTAGAGTGTGTAATGCTGGACTTAAGGGTGTGTGATGGCAAAATCAGTGCATTGATTGGTTTGACACCTCCCCAGTCCCAGCAGTCTAGAAACAATATATTAGAGATAGAAAGAGGCTTTTATCATCCTTTCGCTCGCTTTGCTTTTGCTGTCTTCTGCTGCCATGAACTGTTACCCTCTGCCATGCCACTCTGCCTTGGAAGCAACAGATCATGCACTGAAACCTCTGCAAACTGTGAGTCAAATAAATCTTTTCCCCTTTAATTCTGGGTATCAGTCATTTTGTCTCAGCAACAAGAAAAGTTACTAAGACACTATCCTTTCAAAGATCAATGCAGTTTTATGTTTTGTAGCTTGTCTAGAGAGAAAAGCCATCCCTAGGAAAAGAGACACAATTAGAGCATTTCTTATAACAGGAGCCTGGGATATGACCTCTCCATTCTTGCCAATCACAAGAGAGGCTCTCATAACTGTGCAAACCTTATCAGATTTCTATTTTGAGGGGCTTGGTATATTGTGTATGTATCCTACTTCTGCTTTGGGGCTGCTACTCCTGAGAAGCAGGTGTGGACTGCTAAGAAGCAATGTGGCTCTCTCTATGGAGTCTGTGACAATGCATCCAATCAGAATAAGTAAACAAAGTCTTCTAGAAAGCTTGGATCTACATGGAAGAAATAATTCCTCCAGACAAGTTTCTGCAAAGAATATCCCACTGTAAGAGTCAGACACTCAAAAATTCCAGTCTCAGAGCCTAGATAGATTACTTCTTGCCTACTGCAGCCTCCAGAGGCACAATAAAGCAGCTCTGTTTTTCTTCAGTGTATTTGTTTAGGGGACAAGTTCTCACTGTGTTGCTCAGCATGCCCTTGGACTCGTACATTTAAGCAATACCGATGCACAGCTGGGACCACAGATGTGTGCCACCATGCCCAACTTGCTTCTCTCAACTTTGGGAAAAGAAGTTGACAAACTTCTCTCTGCACCTTCTACCCATTAAACTGAAATTTTTAAAAATTTATGTACTGGGCACTGTTTGAGTCAATCCCCTAATAAAACAATACCTGTCCATAGGGGTCTTACATTCTGATAAAGGACAGTCAATGATCAAGATAGCTAAAATATCAGATTACCTAGTGATAACAGGTAAAGAGCAAACAAGCAAGGTAAGTTTTTTTGAAATGAGGGGTTATAGTTTTTTTTTCTCTCTCTCTCTCCCTCTCTCTCTCTCTCTCTCTCTCTCTCTGTGTGTGTGTGTGTGTGTGCATGCACACAGACCAGTGGGAAGTGAGATGCTACCAAAGGGTTATGTGGATGAAAATATATGATATATGGAGAGAGAACAAAGAACATCAAGGAGGCTAGTGTGGTGGGAGCTGATGGAGTGTGGTAGAGAATGAAAGAAGATGAGACAAAGGGACCACAGGAAGCAACTCTTACAGGGGATTCTAGCTCAAGGCAGGGCAGTTTCCTGTTCTGAGAGTGCTGTAAAGTCTTTGGAAGATGCTGAACATGAGAGTGGTCTGATGCTGCTGGGTGGTAGTGCACATCTATAATCCCAGGTACTCTAGAAGCCGATACAGGAGAATCACAAATTTAAACCTGGCTTGGAAAATCTAGCAAGACTCTCTCAAAATAAAACAAAAGGGGTTGGGGATGTAGCCTGGAACTCCTTAGGTTCAAACCCCAATATAGGAAGAAAATATGCAATCTGGCCTGGAGTTAGTTCCATGAAAAATCTTTTTGTTTAGAGAGAGAGGCCTGCCTTCAGACAGCACCAGGGCATTTGCTTGTAATTATGTTCATTTTAAAATTAGAATTGCTGAGCACTGAGGTTCATTGGAACCATCCACTGGTAGTCTCTTAAATAGTGACATGCATTTCTACCACTTTCCAGGCTTTAGAGTCTTGGAGAGCTGCCTTCACATACTCTATGCCATACTTCTCTTTGCTTTCTTTTTTAGTTCTTCTAATTCCTTTTCATTCCATACTACCTTATTCCATACTTTTATCCCAAACTATACTTTCTCATAGCAATACATTTC
This sequence comes from Dasyprocta punctata, assembly GCA_004363535.1. Taxonomy (NCBI): domain Eukaryota; kingdom Metazoa; phylum Chordata; class Mammalia; order Rodentia; family Dasyproctidae; genus Dasyprocta; species Dasyprocta punctata. Next base: position 43,378 of record RJWM01003950.1, read on the forward strand.
ATCACATGTAAGTATCTCTTCTCCTTCCCTAAATAAAGCCTAGTATTTGTTGTTTGAGTCACATGAATTAGAATCCTCACTTGGCTTCTTAAAATTCTTCTGTAAAATGGGTGTAATAGTATCTTTCTTAGAGTGTTGTTAGAACGAAGAGCTGGAATTCACTCATTAAAAGAGAAAGGAAATTTCTTGGAACTTTTCCTTTTAATTGCTTTCTAACTCCATTAAATGTTTTTATCAATTCTCCTGTCCCTAATGGTCTGCCAAAAACAAACCAATTTCATATCTAGTATAAACAATTTGGTAAAATTAATTTTTGTCCTATTTATTAAAAGTAATAGGGTCCTTTTTGAGTGTGCATGATTGCATTACCATCATATTAATTATGAATGTACTTCACAAATATTTGTTAAGAGTTGCATTGCACCCACCATCCTAGATCCTGGGGTAAAGATCTCCATTCTCTGTTGCTGCACATACGGAGAACACGTCACATCAGGGAGCACAGTCACTTAACAAGTAATTACAAGACTTGTAGTAGCACAAACACAGAACCATGTGGAATTAGAGAGATGTCTAAGGAGAGTGGGCCTTAAGAGAGTCTGAACATTCTGAAACAGAGCACAGAGGTATTTGCTATTGCTATAGAAATCTATTTCAATAACACTTTCCTTTTACTTATTTTGAGGAACTGTTTGATATCCTATGCGAGGCTTTAAAATATGCTGGCTTTCTTGTCATCATTAAAGTACATTTGAAAGTTGAAAGGGAGTGACAGAAGTCAATCTCTGCTCTTTCAGAGACTTGCCACAGCTATGAACTTTAAGGAATCTTCCAGGAGCAGCTTTTGGGTTTGTTTTGTGAGGTGGAAACTGGTGGGGTCAATCCACCATTTTTCGAATCAGCTAAGCTCCTCTCCCTGTGGCTTCACTAGCACCCCATAGGGCAAAAATTTCCAATGTCTTTTGTACAGCAGTAAATCACATTTTATCTGCAGAATGGAAAAAAAAAGTTTCTAAAAATTTTCATTAGAAGACGATTTCTTTCCAAATAGCCAGAACAAGTTTAAGTTGATTATGTATTGTGAGCACATTTTCTCACTGAAATCAAATCATGGGCTCTATGAACAAATGAAACCAAATAATGGGTTTCTCTCTTCTTGATTGTCTTTTTCCCCTCTCACAAGAGTCATATGTTCTTTCCCTAACTGAAAAAGAAAAGGAAAAAAAAACCCATCAAAATGATATAATTTCTGATTAGAAGAACTGCAGCACTTGGAAGTCTTGTGTATTAGAAGGGATTCGTATTCTTCTGCTGTTGCCGTTGAACTGAAGTATTTACAAACCTACTGATCTTGACAAGCTTGTGGTAATTTACAGTCTCACACCTGTTCTAATCTGTGGAAGACTATGTCTCACATTTTTAATACACTCACTTGCTTGGAATTCTAACACTTCTACCTAGAAACAGTTTCTGAGTAGGCCAGGAACAAGGTGCAAGGTTTGGCTACACTTTTTACCACTTTTCAAATTTGATCCTAGTTAGCTTTCCAAATCCAAGAATCCTTTAAGTTGGGACACATAGCTTGTGGGCTTGTAGTAGAAGCACATGCAATTGTACGTTTGGAAAGTGGCTGTTGCTTTGGCCCTTCTTGTTTGGCCACAGTCAGAGCTGGGCCTCCCCAGGTGGCAACCCAGATGGAAGCCGTGGTTGCTCTTCATTTCCACTAGGGACCTCCATCTGCTCACAGGAGGGTTGGGACGCAGTTCTCAGTCTTGGGCGTTTCTCTTGCAGTGACAGAGGATAAGAGTTTGCCAATTGCCCTTGGGAGAAGGTGGCGTTTACCATCAAAGGAAAATAATTCTGTAATATCTTCTCTTTTTTTCTTAAGCAAATTGAAGCTTACTCAAGCAGGTGTGTTGTGAAAGAGTAAAGAGGAAAGAATTCTGAGTCTTAAAGCAATGCCACAGAACTGAGAAAATAAGAGATTTCATAGGTTGAAAGAGCCCTTCTCTAAGGGGAGCTGTTCATAGTGACATCTGCTGTCATGTAGGAAGGAGGATGAATTCAGTCATAGGACACAAATGCCTGGACTTTACTGTGAAACTGAAAATAATCCTGCCTGAACTTTGCCATACCCCAGCCTTTCTCTGCCACCCCCTGGTAGTATTTTCCTAGGCACGTGCCACATTCCATACCAGGTCCGTAGCTGGGACTGTATGCAGCAGGGACAGATGGGTCATATCTGTAAGAAGAGACAGGAAGATAATGTTTCACCGCTTTTACAAAAAAAAAGGCAAAGCACATTAATCTACATTTGCCTTTTGATACTCCATAATGGAAACAGAGGACACAAAAGGGGAAATAATATCCTTTCACTTAACCTGTGCCCCTGTGAAAAATTGCTGTAGTTTGTATTTCAGGGAGCAAGTTTACCATATTTTGTACTCTGTCCACAATCTTCACCATGTCCCAGTTTAGAAAGATAATCAAGACAGGATTATAGCAGCAAGGCTAGACATTCTTTTTTGGAATGTAGAGATCAAAATTTATTCAGAGACCTTCTACTATCTAGTTTTCTCTGAAACAATTGTACATTTTTTTTTGGCTTTTAAGAAAAATATTGTCATTCTTATAGGAACAGTGTCATTTGTTCATTTATTCAAACATTTATCAAGTGAAGACTGTGTGCTAGTCACCATGATTGGCAAGGAAAATAAATGGTAAGGCACAAAGGCAGAAGGCAGAGTTCCTAACACTGAATGCACAGATCCCTTAAGAGTGAAGAACTACTCTAAGAGGTCTGTAATCCACCTAAAATGTGTGTGTGTGTGTCTGTGTGTGTATGCACACATGTTTTACCTAGTGAGAAAAACTCAAATTTTAAAACAACTCTTAAAGAATGTGATGTAAAAAAACAATAGTTAAAATACAAGTAATGAGAACACTACCTTAGAATCGCTATACAATAGAGATATGTACAATTTCATATGAGGTCATGGGTGGAGAGCCGTTTCTGACACAGAGGTCAGGAGAGGCCACAGAAAACATAGCGCTGTGTTACCTGTGGAGGATGAGTAGGAATTAACCAGGCGGCTTGACAGGAGGCAAGCTGGAAATCACTGTGCCCTGAAGGGCAGTTCACCTCCAGTCTGAGGCCACCCTACAAGTTAAAGCATGATTGGCATTTTCTTTATTGCAACTCTGCAAATAGAGCATTTTTTACCATTAGTCAACTGTTACAGGAAGAGGAGTTCAGCAGGCATGCCCTGGCTGACCACAAATGACTGAGCACAAGTGAATTCAGGATGTGCAAAGAGTGGTGCGGAATGATCAAAAAGATCTCTCCAGGGCGTGGTGCTGTATCAGAGTTGCAGGACCACCTATCCCAGAGCAGGGCTGCTGCTCACCCGCTCCAATTTAACGCAGAGAGGTGTCTGCACCGGTGCCCAAAGCCCTGCGGAGTGTGCGCAGAGACGGCCCTGGCTCTGCACCTGACGGCTGCTTGCATTCTCACTTCCCACCGACTTTTGTTTCCTCCTCTATACATAACAGTTACCATTTATTGAGAACATCTTTGTCCCAGAGACCGTGCAGGGTGAATTATTTATTTTATTTAATTCTTCCAACATCCTGCCAGGTAAGTTTCATTCTCTTAATTTTCCTAATTAGCAAAAGTCTACTCAGAAAATTAAAATAATGTCAAGGAAGCCATGCAGCTAAAAAGTGTGGAGAACAGTAGTCTTTCTAAATCCAAAACCTGCAAATATCTCAGTTCATCCCATTTTCTACATGAACAACAGAGATTAGGCTAATCTCCATATTGATAATTCAACTGTGTATTAAATGTCACCACCATAATACCATTAGTTTATCAGTGAAACCATAGTAGCAAGTGTGTTTTGACCCTTAGATCTGTGGAGCCTATGTAATACATTGCTTATCAGGGAAATTACGAAGTTTTTCAGAGTGTGCCAGATTTTGAAGGTAGAGACAGAATTTGATGTACAATTTACAGCATGTAGGCTAAGATTACACTGTTTTCTCTTTGGTCTGGACTTCATCACTGACCTCTGATTATAAAAAGTAAGAAAATTTAGTAACTTATCTTCCCCAAAAGTTTCAAAATTATGAAAATAAATGTTAGTTTTAATCTAAGAATTAATAATCTATTGGGATGTATATACAAAATAAACCATTTGAAAATACAGAGAAAATTACATGCTGAAGGATTTTGTTTGTTGATTTGTTTGTATTTTAAAGAGAAGAGATCAATTGGGCTGATTGATAACAATTACCTTTGTTCATGGCAGGCCGATGACAATAAAAGCAGCAGTATAGTTTTAATATAGATTAAGACTTTGACTTTACATTTAAAGATAAAATTTAAGTTCCAGGGCTGCATTTTTAACCCTCTCCTATTACTCAAAAGTTTATCTTGCTTATCGTTGAATGCAATTTTCAATATATTTTTCTCTGTACATTCAAGTAGCTTATTCAATATATGTAACCTATTCCTGTGGCAAGGGTCATAACCTGAGAAATGAAAACTCAAGAAATGCAAATCTTTGGCAAATGCATACCTTTATCAGCATGAATCATTTCAAATGAAAAGAAATGACTTTGTATTTAAAAACCCCATGAAAAATATTAAAACTGTGCAATTTTTGAGGGGATTTCATAAATATTGAGGAATTCTGGTCATTGAATTTCTTCTATATTAAAACAGACTAACCATGTTACGAGATGTATCTGTCTACTGTATGTTCTACAACACATACTAATATAGAATAGTTTATTTACATATTGCAACACACTATAGGAAATATCCTTATAACAAGAATATTTGTTGCAAAATGCAATGATGTATTTTGCATATTGTGATATAGCAACAACAAATTGACCCATTGTAGAATAAGATGGGCACTGAAAGTCATTCAATTAATTTTATAATTTTAAGCTTCAAATGTCCTGGGTAATATTTTTGGGCATGAAGTTTTCTTTAGGCAATTGACAAGGTATTTTTCTTTTTTGAGATTTTCAGTTCTCTCAAACTTTCAGTAGCAAAGCAAATAGGTGGATATAATTCTGTTATTCAGTCATCTAATTATGAAGTGAAACATCAGGCATTTACTAAGATGAAGAGACAGGTATGTGGCAACCTAAAATCTAGTTATATGGATTTTTAATTTAAAAACTCAATCTAACTTAGACAGGACTTTATCCCAAGTTCCAGGGGACCAACTCTGAAAAGAATTTTGCCATGCATAAGGTTTAATATAGAGTTCTGTGGGGAACAACTGCTATAGAAGAGAAAGGAAGGAAGCCTGGTGGGTCAAGGAAAAAAAGAACTGTTATGTTAGCTATGGACACAGTTGCCTCCTATGCAGAGGTGGAAAGTGAGTGATCCCTCAGAGTGGATCCCAGGGATGTTAAACACACCCTGAGAGCAGTCATTTGATGGCAGTCCCTTGGAATGACACTGGCCTGGAGCAAGGTGTCTCTCTTCAGCCGCCAGGCGAGACTGTCATTCAGCAGCACTCCACTCCCAGTCACTGAGGGGTCACATATGTCAGTCCTGAAGGGGGCTCAAGATGCTACTGTTCTTCCTTTTGTCTTTTTATTATACTTTTGTTTTCCAATACCCCAAGGTAAATCTTGAATGTCACGAACTTAATTCTATTTTTCTCTTTTTTTTTCCTAATGAGGTTACTTGACCAGTAACTTTTCATCTCTACTTCTACTTTAAAAGGAGATTAGAAGATTTGAAATAGCCAAGGGAACAAAAGAGCACTGCAGAGGCTAGACTCCTGAGACAGATTCCGCATGTATCTGCCCCTTCTCCCCGTCACCCAGCCCTTGGAACACTGCAGAAAGCTGAAGCCTATTGTCGTCTTCACCAGCACTGACCACGAGCAATGCAGGTTCAGCCACCTGCCCCTGATCTGGGCAGAGAGAGGATAAACAATAAAATGGCACCTGTAAACTCCTGCTGCCATTAAGTGACAGGATCCAAATCACTGAAACTAAACACCTGAAGGGGTGAACAGTATCTTTGGACAAATAAAACCCAAACATACCACTGGAAGACAGTATCTAACTAAGTTCTTCATATCGATGTCAATTTCTTCTCCTCCTACTTGCCTCTAAAATCAGGAATGAGACAAGAATGCCTACTATTGTAGCTTCTTAATCACATAGTACTCAAATCATTGGCCAGAGCATTCTGGCAACAGAAAGAAATAAGCAGATACATAGAGAAAAAGAAGAAGACAAATAATCCTTAACTGCAGATGATATGATTCTCTCTACACAGAAGACCCCAAAAATTCCACTGAAATTAACCTGGAATTAATAACTAAATTCAGCAAAGTAGCAGGATACAAACTCAGCACACAAACATCAATAACATTCCTGTATACCAATAATTAACTAACTGAAAAAATTAGGAAAATGACACCATTCACAATGGCATCAAGGAAAACCAAATACTAGGAATTAACCTAACCAAAGAAGTAAAAGACCTCTTCAACAAAATCTACAATACTGTGAAAAATGAGATGGAAGAGAATATCAGAAAATAGAAAGATATTCCCTGTACCTGGATAGGCAGAACTAATACTGTCAAAATGCCCATTCTTCCAAAACTCACATATGGATTTAACGTGATCCTGATCCAAATATTGCAGTGTTCTTCACAGAACTAGAGAAAACATTCCATAAAATTCATAAATAGCCAGAAGCGAACCAGAATAGCAAAAGCAATCCTGGAAAACAAGAACAGAGCAGAGATATCACAATATCTGCCTTCAAATTATAATACAAGACTGCAATAATAAAACTGGCATGGTATTAACACAAAAACAGACATGTTGATAAATGGAACAGAAGAGAGGATGCAGAAATGACTCCAAACACATCCAGCTATTGGTCTTTGACAAAAAGATACGTTTTGGACGGAAGATGGCCTCTTTAGCAATACACATAAGATTGGACTGGACTGATATATCTCACTATGTACTGAATTAAAATCCAAATGGATCAAAGATCTAAATATTAAAACATTAAAACTTAACATATGAAAATATAAAATAGGTAAAACTCTTGAAGTCATTGGTGCAGGCAAGGACTTTCTAAACAGAACTCTAATTGCAGAAGAAATAACAGCAAGAATCAACAAATGATATTATATCAAAGTAAAAACTTTCCACACTGCAAAGGACACAATCAACAGTGTGAAGAAACAATTTATAGAATGGAAAAAAATTACCAACTATTGGTCTGTCAGTGGGCTAATATGTAGAAGGAAGAACTCAAAAAATTAGACTTTTCAAAATAGAAAATCCAATCAAAATAGGCAGGTGAAATAAATACTTTTTAGAAGTACAAATAAACAATAAACATAGAAAAAATGCTCAATATTTCTGGCCATTAGAGAAATCAAATTGAAACAACGCTAAGATTTCATTTTGTGCCAGAAAGAATACCAGTAGTCAAGAAATCAAATAACATATGCTAGCATGACTGCAGTAAAAAGGAAAGACTTCTACATTGTTGGTGGGAACATAATTACAGTCATTATAGAAATCGATACGGAGATTTCTCAAAAACTAAAAATAGAAATTTCATTTGACCCACCTATTCGCTTTCTGGGTATCTTCCCTAAAAAGAACTAAAAAAATCATAGTGCTGGCACACGTGCATTGTAATTCATAATAGTTAAATCTTGAAAGTAGCCTATATGTCCATCAGTGGACAAATAGATAAAGAAAATATGTCTACACATAATGATACTACTAGGCTTTAAAGAAGCATAAATTTGTAGGAAAATGGATATACCTTTAAAACATGATCTGAAGTGAAATAAACCTGATCCATAAACTTAAACACCATTTAAACAAAAATGTTTTAGAAGTTGCAGAAGTAAAACCTACATTAGAAGATGACATGATCTTAATAAGAAGTTAGGTAATAATGTCTTACAAATTTATTTATACTTAATGAAATACTATTCTGCCATAAAGAAAGATAGATCTGAGTCATTTACAGGAAAATGAGTGCACCTTGAGACCATAATGTTAAGCGAAATAAGTCAGACACACAAGCTTGAACACTGCAAACTTCTCTTATATGAGAAATGTAAAATATATGCAATTCAAAAAATAAAAAACTAGACAATAGGGAGATAGATCCTTTATAAACTGGAAGGGACTCTAGAGCTGGAGGAGAGAGAAAGGGGAGGGAGATGGGAATAAAATGAATTAAGATATGTTAAAGACATATACCTACACCTTAGGATGAACATAGACATTATGTATTGTAAATGTGTATTAATAAAAAAGAATAAATAAGAGTATGAGTGGACAGGGCTAGCAACCCTAAAGAGTTAACCAATGGGTTCCAGGTTTCCCTTAAATATTAAAAATAAAAAAGAAGAAGAATCAAAAGACCTTCACCTCATCATCTATTCAGGCTTTGTTCTTCAACAAAAGTTTGGGTAAGTAAAAGATCCAATTTCATATTCAAAACATAAAGTGGGATGTACTTGAGGAACATCTCCTAAGAGTAATGAAATTGATTTGCTAATATTTACACATGAAATGTTTTTCTTAGAAGGGCGTAAGCTGTCCTGTACTTTGGGATAGTGTGTAGGCGTGACTGCAAATCTGGTCAAATGCTGACCCTGCAGGAAAGCCTGGACGACTTTACTGACCCAACAGGAGAATCCACTTGGAGAGTTGGTATCATGCTACAATCTAAGGATTGGATTGTCCTTGAATGTGCAGTCATAAAGCAAAGGGAAAATGCACCTCACTTTTGGGGATGAATCTGGCCTCTCAGAAGCCTTCTTAAAGGGCCAGAGATATAGCTCAGTGGAATACCACTTGGTTGGCAGGAGCGAGGTCCTGAGTCTGATTCCTGGTTCAAAAAAAAAGAAGCCTTCCAAATATACTCATCTGACTGTCTTCTCTGTGAGCAGAATAAGATACACATTTGGAAATGCTCTTAACCTTGGTGATTCATTCTCAGAATACATCAGCAAAATTGGATACAGTTAGGAAAAAAGGCAAGGTCCTGAATTTAAGTTACTAAGGATTTAAATTTTATTAATTAATAATGGCAAACGTGAATTTTACTCTTTGAATATGATGAAAATAAATGTACTTAATGATACATGTTTTTCATTATTTATAAGAAAAATGAATACAGCAATATTATCTCTATTAAGAATGAAAGAAGTGACTACACTTTAAAGATAGTGGAATGGTAAACAGCAGGGTAAGCAGCGTCCCTGAAAGATACCATCCAGATGCTGGAATATAGCAACATGGGAAAGACAAGAAGGAGGGAGGCAGGTCCTCTGGACCCAGGAAGAATCTAAAGTGAGAAATGAAGCCCACAGAAAGAGTGGAAAGAGGCACTTAGACAAGGAGGGTTTTGGCTGGTGACACCTCTACCGGAGCCAGACCCACTCTGTGAAAGGAGTTGCTGGAACCTGGGGACGCAAGGTTGGAGTGCTGCGGCCTTGGTGGCAGCAACCCTGGAGGCCTCTGCCCAGAGAGGTGGCATCGGAGGAGAGTGGCAGTAGACAGGGGAAGCAGATCTGGAGGACTAGACTGGCTGACAGTGAGCAGACCCCAAACCCCTGCGAGGGAGAGCAAGGGGCTGGTGGACATTTTGGGGTCAGAGCCACTCCTAGCTGGGCACAGTCCCATGGAGGTTGCTCTGACCAAGCCCCAGAGGGTCCTGGTGGGTGACCAGCTCAGTCTGGAGACTATGGCTCCATGCACATCATAGGGGTGATAGTGGAAGATTCACAGATAACAGGCCCAGGTTTCCAGGTGGTGGCCCTGCCCCCACTCTCTATGCCAGACATCAGGGAGCCAAAGTGAGCTGGGGAAAGGGAGCAGACAGCACTGTAACAGTGCATCCAGTGGTAACCATCAGATATCCACAATCAGCACTGGCTAGAAGAACCAGTCTAACCTTAAGAAATTACAGACAACGTGAGAAATACCAAAATCCCTGGTACACACTTGTCCAGAACAACTCAGGAATATGTCAAGACAAAGAAGCAAAAGGCATTCTCTGGCCTCCAATTCAAGCAGAACAAATCCAGGAGAAGCAAATGCAGAAGAGGTCCGGAGTCCCACAACTAAAGTCTCTGAGGTGATGACAACTGAAGTAAAGAAATAACTTCATGAGGCTATAAAAGAAATTAGAACAGAAATACTAACTCAACTAAGAGAAGAAATGAAAAACATAATAAAAGAATAGCTAGGCATCTCTAAAGGAGACATAGATGAAACAATGGAGCATAGGAAAATGAGGGAAACCTGAAATGAACAATACAAAAAAGATTTAGAATACATGAAACAGATTCAAAGAGATTACCAGGAAATCAAAAACTCCAGTGAAAGTTGGTAAAACCACCTAAAGAAAACTAAAGATAAACTTTCAGACCTTGAAGACAGGTTTGCAGCTTGTGATCGTGAAAGGAAAGATCCCTTAAAAATAACAAGAAACCTGGAAGTAACAATACAATGGCTACAAGACAACCCAAAGAAACATAACTTAAGAATAAAAGGTGTGAGTGAAAAAGCAGGGGTCAATACAAATCAAATTAAAAGTCTATTTACAGAAATAATTTCAGAAAACTTTCCAAGCATGGGAACAGGAAGTGACTTTCAGATAAGTGAAGCATATAGAACTCCAGCTAAACATAACCAAAATATACCTACACCCAGACATATAATAATCAAGATCCCAGAAATTCAACACAAAAACAGAATATTAAAAGATATATATAGAAAAAAACATCACCTACAAAGGAAAACCCATCAGAATTACCACAGACTTCTCAACACAAACAATTAGGTCAAGAAGAACTTGGAGTGAAGTACTTCAAGCCCTGAAAGAAAACAACTTCCAACCCAGATTGATGTACCCTGCAAAACTATCTTTCAAAATTAATGGAGAAACAAGATACTTCCACAACCAAGAACAACTAAAGGAATTTATGACAACCGAGCCAACCCTACAAAGAAGACTGAAGGACATTTTAGAGAGAGATAAAAAAGTCTACAGCTCCAGAATCAGTGGCAGAGGGATATCACCGAGCGGGGCAGATAACTGAATAATCCATCATTGGGATTTGAATCCAGTATTGTTCAATGAGCTGTTTAGTTTGATCTTATTCTATCTCAACCTGCCTAATTTCATTATATATGATGACATAGACAGCTATTTGAAAGATAACAAAATATATTAGGGAAGCCTTTATTGATATTTGATCACCTTGTTTTAAAACTGTGTATTGCTTTCATTGTTCTCTTCTGAGTGATTTTAGCCTATTTTGGTTTGTTTGATTGTTTTATAACAGATGACACAGGCAACTGCTTAGAAGATAATATGAGGTATTATAGAAATCAGTGTTGTATTACTATGTATTGCTTCCATTGTTTTATTTGTTATTGGTTTTATTCTGTACTGTTTTGTTTGATTATATTAGGCCCGATGGTATGGGCAGTTATTTTGAAGATAACAAGAGGTATTACAAGAGGAAAGGAGGAAAGAAGGAAGGGAAAAGGAAAAAGACATAGATTTATATGTGGGTATACATAAGATGGTTAAAATGACTATACTACTAAATGCATTGACTATTGAGAGAGAACAGTTGATACTCATATGATTAGATCAATTTTACATGTCTATATCTGTCAATATGAGCAACCCTTTTGAAAGTAATGATATACAATGTTACAACCACTGTCAAATTCCAATCATCTCATTTTGTAAACCTATAATGTTACATTATCGGATTTGTTGCTGTTTGTAGGTTCCTTTTGCTTTTTGTTTCCCTTTTCTGTGACCATTGTTTTGTTTTTTATTGGTGTTATTCTGAACTATTTTGTTTGATTATATTAGGCCTGATGATATGGGCCATTATTTTAAAGACAATAAGAAGTATTCTAAGGGGAAAGGAGGAAAGAAGTAAGGGAAGAGGAAAAAGACATAAATTTATAAATAGGTATACATAAGGTAGTTAAAATGACTATATTACTAAATGCATTAGCTATTGAAAAAGAACAGTTAATACTCATATGATTAGATCAATTTTACATGTCTATATCTGTTAATCTGAACAACTCCTGTGAAGGTAGCGATATACAATATTACAACTACTGTCAAATTCCAATCATCTCATTTTGTAAACCTATAATGTTATTGTATCGGATTTGTTGTCGTTTGTCTCTTTTGCTTTTTGTTTCTCTTTTGTGTCCATTGTCTCTTAAGTAAATAAATAAATAGAATGAAACATGTTCATATCTCTTAATATGCAATTAGCATAAAGGAAAATTTTCTGACATTCACAAATTTATACTATACTCACACTGCTAGCTTTGAAACTTTAGCATAGTCTTGCATATAGAATATGTGTTTATACAGAATAATGTGAATAGGATTGAGGGTCTAAAAAGACAACTGGTGTGGAATATTTAAAACAGAATCAAAGGTCTCTATCTACACTGACTTTTACCTATATAAGGACAAAAAACCAGATATTCTTTAAATCTAATACAGCAATATATATGGGAAACTTTTAAATTTCACTAATATACTACACAGAGGCAATTCTCAGCATTGTGATGTATGCCTCTATTTCTTTAACATGCATTGGCATATTCTTCTGCCTTTGGGTATTTTGCACGTTTGTATGTTGCAACAAAACTGAAATATGTTAAGAACTTTGTTTCCTAATTTTTAGCATAACTGTATTTATAACAAAAATATGAATTGCATAGAAAAATTAAAAACAAAATCCTTCTTTCACCTCAACATGACTTATGTTTCTCAAGCTAATTGCTCATTGACTGTTGTATGTTTGCTCCAAATTTAGAGATATTGCTATAACATCCTACAGAGAGCATTGTTATTGAAGACTTATAGTCATGCCATGTCCTGGAGAATTTAAAAATGGGAAAGATTTATGGGGTTCATAGTACATAATCAAGTGCAATGAAGATCCCTCCTCTATTCTGCAGTTTTTCAATATGTAACTTTTAAGTTAAGATATTAAATCCATGATATCAATTTGAAATGTTTCCAAGTTAATATATGAGGATCCATTTCTACACCCCTGGTAACTTCCCACTGCCAAAGCTAATTCGTCACCTGCAAAGCCAAGACTCCCACACATCTTTGCTCCACTGCATCCCTTCCTTCTTTCCAACCACACAACTGCAGAGCTGACCCGACCACGTGCAGAGGTCATTGACCTTCTGCCTTGGGCTTTCCCAGGCTCTCCCTTCTTCTATTCTCTACATCTCTGCAATGAGATTCAACCCTTCTCCGTGGTTATCCTACCAAACTTTAAAAATATTTTTTAGCATAGATCAGTTACCATTAATATTAAATTGCTTAATATTCTGATTGCTCATAATGATAGGAATGCTTCTTCTCAAATTCTTGTTTTCAATTACTTGTCATAGTAGGCAGACAACTTCCAATCCCATTCCAATATCTTCAGCTGGGTTGAAATAAACTGTTGGCACTTTCAAAAAGCAACATTCAGTAGCATTCTGTGGCTAGGAATTCCCCTGTGCATGCAGCCACATGCTGTCCTTTAATAAGGATGTTCGGATCTTCCTTACCATTAAATCTTGTTGCAAGTTGATTGAAAGTTTTGGCTAATTAAAAAATTAGATCCCTCAGTGTAATTCTTCAGTATCCATTCACCTATGGTGTACTTGATAATAAACATTTTCCATTGGGTTATACTTTCAATTAGAAACATGCTTATTTTGAAAAGTTTTGCTCCACTTTCTTGAAGTATCCTGAATTCTGCCACAAAATTTCTTGGTAAATGCCTACCAAGCTTTTGATAAATGATACTTGGAAGGCTTTAGTGGAATGCTAATACATGTGGTGACTGCTGCATTAGCAGCATCCTTCATAGCCCCTGCCCAGTGTCATATGCAATGATTCTGAAAACCTCTAAAATTCATGATTTTTTATTTTACTTTCTGGATTATTTCTTTGTGGCCTACCTTTTCTTATTGTGATATATATCACACATGTTACAGATATTTTGTGTATTTTTATGTTATGATTCTGTAATTCCAGTCAAAATCCCAATTTAACAAACAAACTAACAATAAATAAAAATAGACCAATCACCTTCTGGTTCTGGTTAGTGTGCAAAAAGAACCTAACTGTAGATAACATCCACCAAAACAAATAGAAAATAAGGAAAACATTCATTAATAGTAAGATTTGTGCAACTTTTATCGTGGCCAAAAGTGATTTGAGTAATTGTATTCCAGAGCACAGGAGTCATGTACTCCTTACTCAGTCAATGTGTGTATTTAAAAAATAAATGAAATTAACATATTAGCAAATAATATAAATAACCAAATGACTCAAAGTGAATCTGAGTCTTAGCTATACTCATTATGAAGTAAATCAATCCTATTCCTTGGTTTAGGAGGGGAAAATAAAAACTCACCCAGAATAACTTTGTTTTTGAGGCTTTCCAAAGGCAGAGGTCAAATGAGGCCTGGAGTTCATGGTAAATAGAAGCTTCCCAAGGACTTCCACTGATACAGTCAGTGCTGGCTGAAAAATATAGGGAGTCACACACTTTCAAGTTGTTTTAGTGGGAATTCTGTCCTTTCCAAACTTCTGCCTCAACCAAAGATAGTTTTTCTCTTCCCCCTCTCTTTTCTACCTATAGCAAGAAACCATCCTCATCCTCAGAGGAAAATGTCTCCAAATCTAAACCATGACACTGACACTCTGACTTTACAAACTGCAATAAAACCATATAGCCACAAAATACAGAACTGCATGTGATTATCTCCATTCACTAAATTGTTTCCTTTGGATCTAAAAGTGGGAGCAAAGTAAACTTTACACAATTTTGAACTAGCAACACTTTTTACTGTGTGGCCCTTTGTCATTGCCATCCCTTTAATCCTTCCTGCTTTCTTCTCAAGCTAATTTCCATTAAAACCTGTCCTGATGGAAGAATCTGCCAACTGCCTCAGCAGAAGACAGTGAAGACGGGATAAAGTACCTCATAACCCTGAAGCATTTACTGTTAATTACCCAGTGCAACTTTGAAGTTTACAAAAATATTTCAAGTGCATTAAACTTTAGAAATATAGCCTCTTAAGGACAGTATTAGTAACTTCACTATGCAAGTAAATTGTAAGTTAAAGCATAAACAGTGCACTGTTTCCATTCACGGTGTTAACATGTGGCAGTCTGAGTTAAAGGGTATCTTTTGCTGAAATCCTTCTGAGAGTACACAAGTACCTTTAAAATGGCTTACTGCTTGAATTTAAGTGAACTCACACAACACAAGAGAATTTTAGGTAGTTGTTGTAGTCAGGGGTTGCAAAGAGAATGATTACATACAGGACACAGAATTTATAGTATTAGTTATAATGATCACCCGAGAGTTAAATACAAAGAAGATGCAGGAAATCTGTCCACAACACTAAAGACCTAGAAAATCCAGCCAAGGGCCTGGATCCCATGGCAATAACCTGCATGAGTTCAGCTGAAAACCCAGAGCCCACGTCAATGTCTATCCCACAGATCTGTGCTGCGAAGGCTCAAAGATCAGCGGTGGAAGCTAGAAAGTCTATGCCAGCAAGGTGAAGGACTTGTGCCAGTAGGTTGAGGGTTCTACACTGGAGCCAAGAAGCAACGCTCAAAATAAGGACCAGGGCTTCCCCTAAAAGTACCACATCCTCAGTGACCACAAGGTCCCGAGCTCCTCCGAAGATAATAGTCGAATACATATCAGGAGCATATCAGGAAGCCAGCGTGACAACTTCTTCAGGAGAACCAATAGCTCCAAACAACAGCAACACTTAGGAGAACCCACAATGCTCCTTTCTTCCTCTCCAGATCTCTTTTTTATGCTAGCAGTCATCTTCAGGTGGGCCATCCGTGCTCAGCACCACACTGATTCAGTTCAGCGGGTGTTTAAATTGACCGCAAGTTACCAATACACTACAGTAGGTAACATTTGATGGAATGGGAGATGTGAACCTTTGCGAGATCCATTAGACTTTGGCATATTTCACTGAATATCTATAAATGTATCTTTACAAATGTCCAGATATAATTGTCTGAGGCTAAGATAATAAAAAGGTTCTGATACTCTATTTAATGAGTAAGGGCAGTACTGTGAGAAGCTGGCATGAAAGAATTCTACTGGTCTGAACTTGAAGCTAGTAACTCATTCTGAGGCCTACTGTGCTTCTTAATACACAGAAAAATTTCTGCCCTGATTTGTTTTGATCTTTCCTCTTTCTTTCTCAGTGCTGTGTGCTGCCTCCATACTTACCTTTGTTTCACTTGCACAAAACCCTCATGCTTATGCTTTCAAGCAAAAGGATAGATTCCTAGTTTTCCTACTTAACTTTTGCTGTCCAATAGCTTCCAGAAGAAAAATTCCTGGAAAATTTACTTTTAGCAGAGTTGTTATGGATTGGATGCTTGTGTTCATATATTGCACCTGTAACTGCTATGCGATTGTACAGTAATTAGGTTTAGATGAGGTAATGAACATACAAACACCAAGATGAGATTGGTGTCTGTAGAAGACTTGGGACTGGACTGTTTTCCTGTATCTCTCTTATGTGAGGATGAAGTCAAATAGTATCCCTCTGTAAGCTAGAAAGAGGCCAATCACCAGTAACAGAATTGGCTGACACCTTTTTCCTGGATTTCATAGGGTCTAGAACTGTAAGAAATAAATGTCTCTTTTTTAAGCTATACAGACTGTGATGCTCCATGATAGCAGGAAAACAGTGTAAAATGATATCACTTGTAGTTTGGGGATCTGTGTGGTCACACCACCTGACCAGCACCTTTCAGAAACAATTGTACTAAATGACATTTTCTATGTGCATTTGTTCATGGTTTTTAACACACCTTAGGTAAGTTTACAGTGGCACTTTGTACATAGTAGTACCTATTTCATATACTAAGACTTTTTAAATTAGATTGTTGTTATAATAATGACGATTCATTGTATCATTGTAGAATTATTAAATAACTTTATGTCTCTTGATGCACAGTAACTATACTAAATGTTCCACATCTAACCTTTTATTTAAATTCCCTTTGGTAATTCCAAGAGGTCCATACTATTGAAGTCTTGATTTTATAGATGATAAAAAGATTTGGAAAAAGAAGCTTCTCATCTAAAATTTCACATCTTCAATAGAGAGAGGATTTCAAACCCAAGTCTGACTCCTCTGCACAATTTGTTACAGTTCACTGTGGATAATAGACGGTGTGGAGCACAGTAACTTGCACACAGTAACTTACTCTGAACAATTAATTTGTTGTCTTAAGAGCTGTCAATGTTCATTCTCCACTGGGCAATATTTCTCTAAAGTCTGTATCATTTTAAAAATCTGCATTTGGATTGTATTTTAATTGGGTTTTCATTTGTTTATTTTGTTTTGTTTTTTACCAAGTTGTTGTCAGCTGATTTAGGCAGCAATATTCTCGGTGGTAGTCTCAGGAAAATGGTTGTTTGCCACGGAAAATCCAGAGCTATTATGTGAACCTGTGGGTCGCATCTTGGCCTGCTGCCTAGAGTTTTTGCACTAGAAAAGGAAGTCCTACCTGCTCAGACATTTGGCAGAAAGCCCAATGAAACTGCTTTTGTTTTGGTGAGAGAGATTGATCTATGAGGAATGCTTGAACACAGAGCAGGTAAATAGGATATTTTCCAAGGTCCAGTTAACAACAGGAACACAACTGTAAGGACTACATTTTGGAATAAGTGTGTAGAACACTGTGAGCAGGGGGAGGAACTATGTGTTTGGATATCTGTGTGGGAGTGACTGTCTGAAGTTCAATTTATAGTCTCTTGCAGGGTCCACATGAAATCATCAAATATTATTTTTTCAAGACTTGGATGAAATATTACAATACATTATCTGAACACTGCTTACAGATGTATTTCTTTGTGTTGCCACATGCTGCATGATTAAAATAGTAAAATAATAACAGTTTCTATGTAGGGAACACTTTTTTTTCTATGTACTGAACACTTGCAATGTCCAGGCACTAATTCACACACTCAATATTTTTATTCAAGTAGCTCCTTACAAAATACCACAGAACTGTATGCCAGTTT
This sequence comes from Dasyprocta punctata, assembly GCA_004363535.1. NCBI lineage: Eukaryota > Metazoa > Chordata > Mammalia > Rodentia > Dasyproctidae > Dasyprocta > Dasyprocta punctata. The sequence continues at coordinate 61,547 of RJWM01003950.1, forward strand.
CACACATTTAAGAAGAAGCAATTTACATTGCTTTGCGTTACAGGATTGAGATATAAACTTGCATCTGTTTATTCTGAGACAGAATAGAAAAGCTTAGCAGAAACTGATAATTTCCCAATTCCACATAGATCTCAGACCTTGTAGGAATAACAAACTTCTCAATAAACTAACTTTTTCATTAGGTCAATGTTATGATTTATTTTAGGTCCTAGGAGTAGGAGTTATTTTTACCACCTACAGTAATCAAAGCAGGTAATCTCACATCCATCTTTGCTGTATTCCTGGGAGATTATGCGCCTTTCTTAATCAAACTAGACATTACATTCATTTTATTTGCAACATAGTATTTATGATCACTGCCATTCAAAATGTCTGTTAGATCATAAGTATGCAGATGAACAATTTTAGAAATTTGTTTATGTTCCATTATACTTTTTTCAGGCTAGACTCTGTATTTGCTGTGTCAGAAATAATTACATAATTTTTTCAGGATACCTCAATGATTTAACCCAATGTGAAGTTTCTTTTTATCCTATGACTACTTTAAACTAGATTGGCTAAAAAATGTATGTATTATGTTTTAATACCCAGTTTCATTCTAGGTGATTTGACATTACTTCAAACTCACATAAAGATACATAGATTGAAGTAAAACCACCAGTAGTGTTTAGAAAATTGCATTGCTGGAGTGGACTATTCAAAACCCCTCAACTCTGAGAGGTAGAATTTCAGCCTAAATAGGTTAGCTTCATTTGATTTATGAGCCCTAAATCCTCATCTTTGGCAAAATTCCCCAGGATGGAAACTTAATACACAGCCTCACCCTTAAGCCAGACAAATAAACCTTCTGTTTGGAGTAAAACATATACCTAAAGCAATACTTTTTAAACATTTTCATCTTTTGGGCTCTGGTCCAGGTCTTGTGGTTGTTACTAAAAATATTGCCATTAACCCTTCTTGAGCAGCAGACACAAAATGTGCCCTTCTATCCTTCTGTGGATGAAAGGCAATTTCACTTAGTACTTAAAGAAACAGCAAATGTTATAATCATATGAAAGAGAAGATAAAACAGTATCAACTGCTTTGGTGAATCTTGGAATCAAATCTCAGATTTACATTTATACCCACATGTTAAATAAATTAGGGGAGATGCACAATGCAGAATGTATAAAAGTACCCATTTTAAAATTACTTTTTCCTTGAGAATCAGTAGTATCTGAGAAATCAGTAATATTGTAACTGGTTACTCATGGTGCTAGGCCTTGGCTGGTCTTGACAATAAAGAATCTTTCAGTGAATACCAATAGAGTCTTTTTCGAACCTTCACTGTAGCTGTGGGAAAGGGAGGATTACCCAGTGCTGGTGGGAGACAAATATCTCAAGCCTTGTAGTCCGCATATGCCATTTGGGTGGCACACCAAGCAGTAGATCCGTGCCTGATAAGTTGTTTGAGGATACCAGTGGGTCACACAATTTTAGTGTCATCCTCAGGTGTTGTGAACATCTCCATTCAGATTTCAAGAATATCAACCCTGGAGAACACAAAAGAAGCGTCGGGGTTCATGCCCACATACTTACATCTTTACCCTGTGAAATTCTTTGCTCTCCTTTTTTTAGTTGCTTTTGGAATAAACGAGAGTAAAGACAACATAGAAGAGAATTCAAATATAATTCTTGCCCACTGTATTATGAGCAGACTTTGTAATCTGATTGTCTTCACTTGTAATTTGTATGTCGTTGTATGAGATTACAAATGTCTCAGGAAATACTGATTAAACCTTCAAGAAAAAAAAGACAATGTTCTAAATAGATATTAGGAAATGGAAAGAAAATGTTCAAATGAGAAGGCAACAAGTAAAGGAGGAAGAGGAAAAGAAGGAAAGGAAAAGAAAAAAGAGAATAGAAAGAAAAAATGCACACAAAGATTTTGTAAATAAGGAGGGGAAGAGGGGTTGAAGGGAAGGTAGGGGATTAGGGAAAAAAGAAGAATCAAGATACATCATGTACAGGTACAAATTTCCTAGGGTGAATGTGATCACTAAGTGTATCTAAAATGTATCAATAAAATTTTAAAAGTAAATATTATGATAGTGAAAGAACTACACAGATATTCCTTGGGTAAGAAACCAAATGCTTGCTCAACTCTGAAACTTAGATATCCTGTTCTACACAAAGGTTTTCATGTCCCCAGGAAGTTCATAATGTGAGCAAGGAATATGGAAAGTGTTTTACAACATACATTTTACACAAAACGTATTATGCAAGAAGAAAAAGCAATGTAAGTAAAAACTGCAAGTAAAATTTACACAGGTTTTTCTCATACTCATAGAGGATTACTTTAAAAACATACATATACTGGTAACTTTTAAAGGTAGAAAATATGTGGGAAAACATCTTTCACGATAACAAAAATCCCTTTTTATTATGAGGCTTCGAGGTTGCCAAACTGCTGAAAATGAAAGTTCCCTAAACTCTCTTGGCTGCTCTACAGTTACAATTACTCTTCAATCCATTTTAACTCTGAGCATGTTTTTACAGCATTAAGTTTTCCAACCATCTTTTTAGGGGTATACTTTTGATTTTCCTAAGGGTTTCTCAGGGCTTTTGTGGTTACTGGAGACAGCAATGCAAAGCAAATTTTCTTCAGCCAAGGAATTCACTGATATATACCTGAAGAAGCAGCAGCTCTAACTGAGCAAAGCACTATCCTGGTTTTGGAGTCCTTTATGAAAAAAAGTGGCTGATGAATTTGCTATTGGCAAATATTTATAGTGTAGAGTAGGATGCAGAATCAAGCAGATACAGGTACAAATCTCAGTTATATTATTTGTTAGCTTTGTGATATTAGCACATGATTGAACTCTGAGCTTCTGATTGCTCATGTACAAGGACCTATCAAAAAATACAATGTATGGAAATTGAAAAATAACTATATATCAGTAAAAGACATTACCGCTAGTCTCCCTGTTTCTCGCTTCAAACACACTTATGTTTTTGTTCTTACTGCTTTCTAAAGTGTTTGTGGAAGTCATTTTTCTTGAGAGTTTTTATATCCATGGTTGTGGTTGCCTCTATATCCTGAATTGTTTCAAAATGTTTCTGGCAAGTTCCATCAAATAAAAAAATATGGAGTATCCTCATCTATCTCATTCACTGTATCTGGCACCGTGCTACCACTGGCTCTACCCCTAGATGTGAATATTTTGGATCAATTCATTTCATTAAGGTAGAATGACAGGGCAGCTAAACACATGAAAGAGAACCTCCAGAACTGCTTTAGAATATGCCAAGAAGGATGAGCTAAGTGTATCTGAAGCAAGGGGAAGTATTTAGAAGGAAATTAACAGCAATGTGTCTTTTATTGTAATAAATTAGTTTTATTTAAGCACACACTGTATTCCTTGATCATACCTCATATAAAGTTGATATAGCAGAAAAATTCCAGAAGGGAAGAAGGAAAGAAGCACCATCACCTTCTCTTTTGGGAGTTCACAAACCTGTGGGAAGGACCAGGTCTCAGAGTGGAGCTGGGCTGAGAAATGTACCAAGTAAGGTAGAAGTATCCCAGACCACCAAGCTCTGTGGGTCAGGCTGTTTAGGAGCCATGGTTAAGTATTTATAACCATTTAGAAAAATGCACAAGTGGCAGGTATGGACACAGGCAACGATAATTCTACCTTTACCTGCTGAAATGGAGAATAAACCAATTGTACTCAGTGGCAGTAAGATAAATTTGGCCTTCTCTTAATCAATAAATATTCTGAGGTAGAATCATGTTTATATCATAAGTGTTATGAAGACTGATATAAACATAAAGCATATTTTTATATTTGAGTTTTTAAATCTTGACATGTATTCTTCATCCTTCTCAAGTTTTTTAATTTGGTGAACAAGGAGACTGAGTTTAAACTTTTAAAGACTGAAGACGTAACAATGCTATGCACATAGCTCCACAGATTCCGTCTCTCTCAGGGAAACTGAACAAGACCGAGCATTTATTTTGGTTACCTGGGTGCCCAAAGCAGAGGAAATGAAAAGGTTTGTATCTAAGTGCATAAAAGGAGAAGAAGGTTCCTGACTATGATCACATTCCAAGGTGAGTTCTCAGCCTGGTTTCTCAACACATGAACTTACCCAAGGCCACTCGAGGAGAAAACTGCATTTATACATGGCACATTTCCTCTCCAGCGAAAATCAGAAAGCAATTTGCTTTTCACAGTATGCTAAGGCAATACAGTATAATTTGGAAAAAAAGGTGGTGTTGTTTCAGGGCAGGTCAGCTCTTGGGACGTAGCCAACACTCCCCCACCTTTCAGTTTATTTCTGTTTTTTGTTCTTTAGGAGGTTAATAAATTAAAAGCCATTCTTAGAACTTTTTCTTAATAGTTTTTTAAACCTAAAATTGTCGTTTTGCAAACTCAGGTTGGCTTTCTGCCAAGATTAATAAATGAAATATTCCCATGAGAAGAATAATAGTCTTCACCAAAAGGAGTCATTGGCTAAACACTGAAGTTCTTAGAGGAATCATTGAAACTTATGTCTCACGGCACCAAACTGGGCACGTGTGAGTGCGTGTGTGTGTGTGTATGTGTGTGTGTGTGTGGGCACTCATGGTTGCAGTGTGTGAATGAGTGAGCAAGTGGCTAAGTGTGAATGTGATCACAGTGGAACACAAGCAGGACCTGGGTGTGAATGGAACTACTACTAATGTTTCAAGTGGAAATCCAACAGAGCCTGCAATGATGTCAGTTGGATGCTGAAGAACTATGCTGAGGAGGGAAACGCTTGAAACTGGAAGTGACTGTCCTTGGACAGGTGGGGCCCGCAGCTCTGGAGAGTCTGCACACTATCTCAGGAGGCAAGATTGCGTTTGTGTTGCTCCAATATTTCTCTCTCAGTTCTCTATTTAACAAGCTAGTGGAGGATGGAAATTCACTTTTTGTTGGAGCCTTTTCACTGTTCAACCAATTTCTTCCACTTTTTGTTTGTGTTTGTGTCCTTGAGGTGACCTCTGACATGTTTTCTGGTTGTCTCGTTATCTTTTTACAAAGTATCCTCTTGGCTTGGTAGGAGCAGTGTATGTCACCTCGCTTGCCTTTGTCCTTCCTGCCCCGGGAACTGCTTCAGAGTCGGCAGGGTGGAGCTGCTCAGTAGGCCTCACTTCAGGTGGCAGTGCCTGGGCCTGCCCTGAGCCCTGGGTGAGGCAGACACCAGCCTCCAGGGTCACAGGGTCAAATGTGGCAGGGTTCAGTTCCCAAAGACTGGCCTCCTTTGTTCAGGCCCTGCCCTTACCTCCCCGGGCCTCAGGAGGGAGGTGTTTGTTTCTAAGCACAAAGTAGTCCGGATGAACTTGCAAATCCCTTAGATTTTCCCGGCACTTTACCCTATTGTCTCCCCCTGCCCCAGTACCTCAGTCATCTCTCCTATCTCTTGGACCACCAAAGATGAAATAGCTCCTCTGGGTGATGTCTAGCTTGTGTCCTAGGACAATAACAGGGCCTGGGATGTTTGGAGCATCAGGGCTAGCTGGTGCTGAACTTTCTCATAGCATGTTGTTAGATTTCAAATTCACGGAAACCTGCTCTTCTCTGGCTCATCTTCTCCTCTAAGTTTGCAGTTGATGGAAGCCTACATTGTTTTCATACTGTTCTGACTCAACCACTGCTCAGAGCCAACCACTGGATTGAGTCTCCACTGGAGTGCAGGCCTTATGGTTGGGGCTCACAGGGCAGAAACATGCCACCAGGGAACTGGAAAAACTTGCCTACTCTTCAGGAAGGATCAACTGAATCTGTCCATTGCCTACACCCCTACCCATGCTTGTAGAGCTTCCCCTTTCACACTGCCAAACTGTAGAGTTCTGAGGCCTGGCATGCTCTTAAGTAACGCACAGACTCCTCGGACCTTACGCTTTTTCCTAAGCTTGTTTTCAGTTGCATTGGAGTTCTAATTCCCTTTGTGTTCTCTGTTATGGGGAGGGAGAAGAGGTTGTAGGATTTGTTGTTTTACTGTTTTGCTTTTGGCTCATTGGTGCATATTCAGGTACCAGCTCTGACCTGTAGATCACTCTCCTGACCAGCATTGGAAGTGTCTGCCAGGTTCCGTCTTCTAGGAGTTTCTGAGAGTAAGGGTCTCATCAGTTCTGTCCCCTCAGGCAGTCAGTTCAATTGAGAACTGTGATCTACCAGTTGGTGCAGTTGAAACCCATGTGCAATCACTCAACATATTTCCAGATGGCTTTACCTTCAAATCTTGTAGAGCTAGGATAAAGTTTTCCTTTGCAGCAAAATTCAATTTCAGTGGAGTATTACTTTGCCATATGGAAGTAATTCGAGTCATTTGTAAGAAAATTGATGCATCTCGAGACTATAATATTAAGTGAAATAAATCAGACACACAAGCTTAAATAGCACATGGTTTCTCTTATATGAGAAGCTCAATATATAAATAAATTAAACAGCAAAATAAAAAATAAATAATAAGAAACAGGGAAACAGCTCTTTTACAAAAGGGAAGAGAACCAAGAGATATAGAAGGAATTGAATGAAAGGAGGGGAAGGGAATGAAACAAAGAATCAAGATGCACTATGTGTATGTACCAATTTCCCATGATGAATGTAATCGTTACTAATGTACTACTAATAAAATTTACTAGCAATAAGATTTGAAACTTGTACTAATAATAAAATTTCTAGAAGTAACTCCATTTCAATGAAAGATGAATTTTTTTTTAAAGAAATAAGAAGTTATAACCAAGAGAGTTCAGCACACAGACCCCAAAGTAGGAGGGCTCCAACATCAGGGGAGTTGGCACAGGCGAAGGTGAAGACAATGATGTCCATGGCACTGAGGATGACATTAGTTTTTCTCTGATGTGCTGCAAAGTAGGAATGGGCAGCAGTGGGGACCAGTTAGGCACCCCCCACCCCGCCACGGTACAGCCAGGAAAAGCACCAGCCATCAGCTCACCATGCTGGCTGGGAAGGCCTTCCACACAGAATGCTTGGGCTGCAGAGACCCAGTGTGCTTCCTGACACAGAAACCCCGCTCAGAGTGCAGCCACCCCCTTCTCTTGCCCTAGTATGTAGCATTGAATCTAAGAACTTTCAGCTTGTCAGACCAGGGTAGGAGAATCTTAAGCAAATACCTTACAGAGACATCAGACCCTGGGCCCTAAAATGCTTGTGGGTTACACTTCATTCCCCTCAAAACCTGAAGGTGGGAAAGCTGCTGACACTTACATCCATAATGCAGAAGGCTGTTGACCGTTGCACGTAAGGTAGTGACCTCTCATCATCAAATGACTCCATGATTTAAAACTTTCAGTGTCTCTGATGACCCAGTTAGAGGTACAAAGACCATTTTTCACTATTACCCAGTACTTTTTGCCTACTGCTATAGTTTGGATTGGGATGTCTCCAAAAGACTCATGTATTGAAAGTCTGGTCTCCAGCTTTGTGCTATTGGAAGGTGGCAGAAATTTTAAAAGGTAAGACCTAGCAGGAGAACTTTGGGTCATTACCAGGATGCCCTTGAAGGGGATTGTGGGGCCCCTATTTTTCATTCCCAGCCACGAGATGAACACCTTTTCTTTGCTACAGTTCCTGTCACGATGTTCTGCCATAGGCCCCAAACCAGACAGAGACAAATGGGACCAATCAGTCATGGACTGAAACCCACAAAACTGTGAGCAAAACAAATCATTTTTCTTTATAATTTGATTCATTTTGGATATTTATTGCAAATGGAAAACCAATGTATACATCTACCCTTGAATATAATTAGTCAGAATTGCATCTTTCACTCTCTTATACTTTTTCTTATTTGTTTTCCTCAGATCTCTTCCTGTGTCCAAAGAATATAGAGATCATAAAGAGTTGTTTCTTTCTTTGCATTCCAAAACTTAAGCATTTTTAGAGGGGCTTTTGGAGGCCAGGAAGAGGCTTTCAGTGCTAGGTTGGTATCAAGAAATCAGGTCAGCTCAGAGATGATGGCTACATGTCCAAGATTGCTTGAAAGCAGACTGGGTCTGGCCCAGAGAATAGCTAAAGTTTGGGCCACTATCCAGCCTGAGTCTTGCATTTGTCACTAGGTGGCTGGGCCATGCCAACTCCACAATGAATATGTCCAACAAACAGACACATTACTGCTGGCTCTGCTTGCCAGGGCAAGGCAACTCTGCCTTTTCCTCCCCACACCCACAGCACAGCACATCCCTGGATAATGACAAGTTTCACCATTGTTTAATAAATCACATTGGCATTACAACACTCTCATAAACTCCTTGACCTTGCCAAATTTGCAAAACCAAGGTATTAGGAGTGCTTGGCCATGAAGTTTAAGTCAATTGCTGAGGGTGGACTCCTAAATGCCAGTATCAGGGGATGCACACTGATATTTAACTGTTGCATAATAAATAATGTGGATGTTTATCAAAAAGTTTTATCATTTTTTTCTTCAGTGGCAGCTATGTGCTAATATTTTCTTATTTTGTTTTGAGAGCTCAGATGGCAGACTCCTGGAAATTATGTGTATGATTAGTCTGTCCAAATGTAAATCCCCCATATGCTAAATATGTGACACCAGTGACTGTCAATCTAATAACAGATTTCTAGACTCTCAGGTGGCCTTTGTCAGGCCTTTTGGCTATAAAATGCTTATTGAACTTTTCAGTCATTATTATAACAATTTTGGCTCTATCTGCACAAATAAAATCAGTTTAAATAGAAAATTAGGCAGTAAAAGTGCCAAAGGGTCATCCTATATTCAACTCTTTAAGTAAATATTTTGCTTAGGAACTTCATTGTTCTTTCAAAGAGGAAGGGAGAAATGAAATGGGAGGAATAAACTGACAGAGATGATGAGGTCTAAAACAAAAAGCCCAAACAAACTCATATTCCAGACCCAATGGTGAAATTAAGGGCAGTGTTATGATTGCATGACATTCTGGACCATTCTATAATATCATAATTAGTAACTGTAGAGAGTACTAAGTACCCAAATGAATTCCATGCTTTGATAACAGCCTCTAAACAAAAGATGTCTGTAAGGAAAAGGGGAAAGACTGATAAGTACATGAACAAAACATTGTCATTATTTTCTTTTTTTTATAAAAATGTTTGTGAGTACATGATGGTAAGGTTTGGTAATTAGGAATTTAGAAATGGGCATGAAGTCCTCATGCAACAGTGGGAATTTTGAAAGAATTAAAGTGAGATAAAGATGGTTTTAGGAGGGCCTAATCAGCTTTCTTTAACTTTAGTCCCACTTCTGATTCTGGTACCTCCTTTCTTAGTTTTCCTAGTATCTTGTTATTCTGATCATCATATTTTCATGTTTTCATTTGTAATTGTATGCATTTGTTTATGCTGGTCCTGATTCTTTTCTCTGCATAGTAAGCACACAAAGAGCAGCAAAATCATGTTTTTAATTCCTGTTTTGATTCTCAATGTAATGATTGCATTCTCTGGGACTTACTACAAGGTCATGATTGATAAAGGGAAATTAAAACATTCTACATTAACCAGGAGCATGGGGTTACATTAATGGTTTCATAATAAACATCGAAGGCAATATAGTTACTAATATCATGCCTTGGTTTGTGTGTGTGATTATTAAACAAAGAAACTCAAATCTGCTATTTGTGAAAACTAATGATGGCAAGCTCTATATCATACCTTAGGTATATGTATTTTCACAAATAAGAGAGGGATAATAATAGTAACTATCACATTATGTTGTTACAATAATTAATCGAGATAATACATTCCAGACACTTGAAGTGTCTAGCATATAGTTAGACCCAATAAATGTTACCTGTGACTATTATTATTATCACCATCATTGTTGTACTGTGCCCCTACTTTTTATGTGCTTCGGGACATAAAATTTACACTTACTGCTGTTGGCGCAGGTCTTCTATTTTCTTTTTTTCTGACTTTTGAATTCTAGGTATCTTGACCCCAGGGCTAATAAGGTATTTCGATGAATTCTATCATTTTACTTAGTGTCATTGCTATGAAAGCTTTCATGCAGCTTAAAGTTTAAACTGTGTGCTTCCTTAGTCTTTCACACTGGACATATCACCACTTTAAAACACCAGCTTTTATGAATTTTATTGCATAAATAGCTGTTTCTCACCATTGCATGTCTATCACAGTATATGCTAGGAATTTTGTTTCACTGGGTAACATTTCTGTTGTTCATTGTTCTTTTGTGGGTTGTTCTTAAACCTGCCCAGTCCTAAGGCTCCATGGTGGTGGCATGTATGAATAACATTATTACTATAATTAAAGGCTGTGTCAGAGTGACTTGGGAGGTACACGTATTCACCACTGGTTCTCAGTCAAGCGTGGGTCACTGGGGTCATTTACTCTTGTTGACCAAATAGCCTCCTTTGGATAAGAAAATGGCTTATGCTGTAGACGTGTTTGACAGACTCGTATGATTTGTCCTTATGCCAAATAAATAATCGATAACATTTTTTATAGTCATTGAAGGTTTACTATATATTTTTATTGTGCATTTATGCAGATTCTTCAAACACTGTAAGAATCTATTCAACTGTTTCTCTTCTAACTCAAATCAAACTTTACCAATATATAAAATAAAGTGTTTCCTTAGTAAAGAACCAATAAGGTATGATCATAATGAAAAAAATAATAATTTTCTGATTTGGTGATATGTAGTTTTTTTGTTTTGTTTTGTAGAGGTTTGTTTTGTTTTGTTTAGTTTTTTTGAGACTAAATTGAATTTGCTTCTGTAGTCCCGGCTGATCTTGTATTCACAGTGATCCTTCTGCCTCAGCCTTCTGAGTGCTGGGATTGCAGGCATGTGCCACCATGCCCAGCACGACTTGGTGATATGTTTTCCAATCATGCAAAAATATCTAAAATGACAAATACCTGTATTTCTTTCCAGCATCTTTATTATTGCAGTAGAGTCTAAGATGTCATTACTAAAGGGAGAACAATTAGAGCCCAGAATGTTCTAGGGATTGGGTGTGTGATGGTTCCTTTATAAACCTCAGCAGGATAATCCTGTACAGTATCTCCTACCTCCCAGCTCTCACTGGCAACCACAGAAGAACTCAGTCTTTCTCCATACTTCTTCTCGTTTGTTTGCCAGTTGTCATTGCCACAGGAATAAAGGCCACCATATGAAACAAACAAACATTATATAGAAATGCTTTGACATTCTTTTGAAATTTTCATTTGCTTTATTTTTTCTTTTTCCTCTTATTTTTCTATTGATTCAAAGTTAGGAGGAGGAGCAGGAAGAGGAGAATAAAGTCCTATGGCAAACAATAGCTCTCCATACAGAATGAGTGAAACTGTTGTCCTTCCAGATGAATGTTCTAAAATAGCTAAGACGGAGAACTATTTTCCAAGGTCTGAGAGAATTTCTATAGAAGAAATTGCAGCCTAACAAATGTTCATGATAGCCACACAAACAAGGGTCCGTGTGAACACTTTCAGATTGCTAGCATCTTTGTGTTGGCTATTTGACCCCCGGTCTCACTGACTTGGTTAAGCCCTCTTTGAATACGGCTACTTGAGATTCAATTTGTTTATGGAAAGAGCTATTTTAAAGATAAAAGCGTGTATTTTTATATGCAATGTTTAATCAGTTTTATGTGATTTGGTATATTTGAATAGTCTCACAACAACATTTCCTCATTGGCAATTTATGTAATACTGTACTTTATGAATATCAAAATGTGAAAAGATGTAATTATTGATCACAAAGCATCTGTGGCATCAATTTATTCAGTAAAGTTCTCCACTTAGATCAGTAACATTTATTAGAACTTCACACAATAGTTCTAAATAAATTGAATGTAGGACTATGAGAATTTCAAGTAAATTGATTATCTATAATTATTCATCAAAAGAGTCTAAAGTTTCTTTATAATTTCTACCTCTTTGGTTCTTAATATGAGTGAAAAAAACAAGGAAAGATATAATTCAAGGGCTAAAAAAAATCATTTAAGGAGACTAGTCAGGGAAAGTATTACAATGAATGATTGGTCAAAAAGTTGTTACTCATGCAGCATATTTTAGCTTGATGACTATTCAGCAATTGAGTTTATTAAAATATACCTTTGTTCTACAATTAAAGCAAGAACATGAAGTTAAAAATAAAGTAATGCAGGGCAAGGTGACCTAACAGAAACATACCTCCAATTCACTCCATATTTCAGTTTGTGAAGATTGTTTGATCACACATTAACAAATTATAATAAATTTCTCTTGAGGGAATTTGGCTCAGTGTCAGTTTGACTTTGAAAAAAAGATCAAAGCTGCCCAGTTGAGTTTATTCTGCACTGATGTACTTGTCTTTGGCTATTGAAATTTGACCTCTTAAGACTTCATATATTTTTGGTATTCGTTGCTTCTTAGTGTGAATGCATTTCACTGCAGAAAAATCTGCAGTGTCTCTATCAGATGAATATTTAGAAATGTGAAGGTACAATGTAGTATCTTTTCATGGCATATGTTGTCTTTGTGTCTGGTACATACTCTTGGTTAGCAGAGAAGAAGGAAATGGAAGAAAGGGAATGGAAGGAATTAGGGTTTGGGTATGTCTTTGATGGACCCTTAGCCGTTGGGCCTTGTAAGAGATCACAGATCAGAAAGCATTTAAGGCACCAGTGCAACTGAATTTCTAGCATCTATTTGAGCAATGTGACAAGATTTCCCAGTTTAAGTTACAGAAAAAAAATGTTAATAGCTTTGACCTCCTAAACTATTATATGAAGAAAAGGCTTTACGCACTTAAAGCCTACCCTATTGTAATCTCTAACTTTGAAGTGAGTCACGTACTAATTTCCTTTCAGGAAAGTTTAAACCAAATTCTGTTTAGCCAGTAGGGTTACTTTTTTTCCTTAAGAACTCCAAATACCTTATATTTAGGCAATGTTATTAAAAACTACCAAATTAATGTAGCTATTTAAAAATGTGTGCAAGTTACTGAACTAAATTACCCCCAACCCTCAGATTCTTCTTTTGTTTATGCAAATAGAATTTCTGATAGTAAACTGAATGAAAGTGAATGTAGTAAAATTTAAGATCTGGCAATACTACATGAGACAGTGACCACCATAGTCATAAAAGTAAGAAATCTCTAGCACTGGCTAAACAGGCCATATAGATCCCAAACACTATGTAATTGATGGAAGACTTTTTATTATACTTGAAATTATAGCATTAAAATTCAGGAAAATTTGATGACTGAGTGTGTGGCTTAATTATAAAGAAATAATCAACCATGCATGCGAATCTGGATTCAGTTCCCAGCATTGAAAAAATGTGTAATTGTTTAGGGATGCTTGAAATGAGACCCTGTACATTGTGATACTGGAGATGCAATGTGGAATATTTCAAAAAGGCCCTAGTGTTATATTCTTTGATAAACAGAACCATTACTAAGTCATGGTTCTAGTTATCTACAAGGCCCTTTCCCTTCAAACAGTAAAAATAATTATGAAACGTTTGTTAAGCATTTCCTTCAAAAAAGAATTTTGGTCAGTCCATGATTGAGATATAAGTATTGTTATATGAAAAGTAAACAAAGCAACACATCCATAAAATCTGAGGCTGTTAGTTCCTCTAAAGTTGTTTTAGGGGATAGTTATCATATAGTTATCATAGTTACCACGGTTACCTCTGTGTAAGCTGTGACAGTGAATGTCAAGTGTCTGATAGGTTAGAAACCAGACAGATGAAAGTTTAAGCTGACTTTTCATTGACCAAATTGTATCATTTCCTATTTTTACATCTTTAACATCAGAATGTACCTTACATAGTTTAATTGTAGTGCTTTTTGACATTGATAAGTACCCTAATGCTACGTTTTGCAGTTAATAAAGTGAAATGTATGACACAACATAGTTGTTTTTATTTTCTGATTTTATCAATTGATGCAGAGGATACACAAAAGACTAACACATCAATACTTCGTGGTTTTTCTGTCAATGAAAACTCATGACTTCATATCAGTTTCTGAGCACAGAAAAAAAAAAAAATCATCCCTGTGTTTTTCCCTTTTGGGTCCTGAACTGGCAACATTATCTTTTAGCAATAGCAACACAATTCTAAATACTTTTGTGTTACCTCTGGGTATACATGTTCTAAAATTTTGCTAGATATAGAATTTGTGAGGCACAGGAAAAATTTAAGATAATATCAAATTACTTCACAAGCAGTTTACCAATCTATACGCCCACCAATTTACATGCTGAAAGTGTCAGATTTCTCATGATTCCCATTTTATTAACATTTGATGATACCAAATTTCTACATTTTAAAGTATAATGGGTATGAAAGTAAGGATTTCCCTGTTTTGGAAAATTTTGGATTTATGTGATTTCTCCTGAGGTATAAGCTGTGTCTGATATAAATATGGGCCATCACTGTTCTCTCTTTTGTTCTTTAGTTGCACCTATTTTTCTGCCAGATTATTTGAAATTTTTCTCATGTCTTCCACATAATCCAAGAGGATTTCCCTAAAACAATATCCTTCAGTAAGTATGAAAAGTTCTCTGTGAAAATGCTGCGATAATACGCAGAGGCTCAGGGGATCAGGACATGCACATATCTCATTGAGGGCCACTCTTCAGCTCACCTGAGTATGTTTGCTCTACTTCTCGCAGAGCAGCGTTATCTGCAAGCCATCCTGTTCCTGTATTTCTGTGCAAAACTCCTGCTCATTTGAAACTGATGCCATTGTGTTATGCCGTCCTTTGGCCTTTCATTTTTACTTTAAATTCCAGTTTTCGTCTTCCAAATTTGTCTTTTTGTACATAACTCGGTCAAATTTAATTTCTTGATTTCTTCATATACATTGCCACTTTCTCTACCTCCTCTCCACTGGAGTTGTACCACCCTATGACTATTTTCATGTCTTGTTACAACTCCACACTGCTTTGCCCCTTTTCTTTGAATTTGGCATTTCTAGAATGCACCACCACATCTCTCTTCTTTTACCTTCACACCATATATTATTTGATACCATCAAGACCTAGGACCCCTTGATTCTTCATTTTTATCATTATTATCTCCCTTTTCTATTTAGTAGACTATGCTCTGGCTTATAAAAGAGTGCTCAATGATTGTTATCTTCTGGTAGTATCGTAAATATTAGTATTCAGATTCATAGTCTATCAGTTTAACTACTTCCATGCCAGTGCTGTCCATTCCCTTGTTCCTTTATGCTTCCATCCATGGATGCAAACAACCTCAGATCTGAATCAATTATAACCAAACAGTCCCAGTTCTGACCATCAGGGGTCTTCATACTGACTGAAGAGAGGGGCAGTAGGTGATAATGAGAAGTGCCACTAATGATCAGAAAGTGAAGTAGGAGAGAAGGAAAAGGGTCCCTGAGGAGGTGACATTTAAACTGAAACCTGAACCATGCTGGAAACTGGCTTAATGAAGTGTGAAAAGAAGACAGCCCTGGCATTTGGAGAAATATGAACAAAGTCAGGTTGTCAGGTTTTTCTGGTCTCAATTTAGACACTACTATCTCTGTGAAGGCTTTCCAGCCCCCCATGTGTAAGTCAAGGGTCTTTTCCTTTTATTACCCCAGAATCTTCAGATCTTCTTCATAGCATGACTCATGGTGTACTGCGTTAACTTTCCCATTTCTTTGTTTCTTCCCCATGAGGCTCTGGAAAGATGTCTTTGTGTTTGACTTTTCCCTTTAGTATCTCAGTGCTTACAATGTCTGACATATAATCAGGGCTTAATGAAGTTTGCTCATTAGTAGAGTGATTGGAGAAAAATCCTCAAAAAGCAACATCCATATGGACATAGACAGAGAGCAAGTGATTTTCTTTGCCCTTGCGGTGACCAAACTAATGAAACCTGTATAAATCTCCTGAATTCAAAGCAATGTGCACTTTTGTAGGATATGATATTGTTTTAGCCATTGGTGAAATGTCATTTATTCTTCTCTACTTTCATGATTCAGTGATATTTCTCTTCTCTACCTGAATAAATTACAAAAAAAGTAAATAATGTAAAGAATAACTCAGGAAGCACTGAGTACTCAGTCCAGTGGAACTAGAAATACTTTTTAAGTATGCGTCATTTGAAGCATATTGCTTTTATTTTTAATACACAGTGTACACTCTTTAGCTTTCAGGCTCTCACAGTCACTGAGAGATTTGGAAATCAATCCTCAAGAGTTCTCAGCAAAGCTTCAGTATGTCACTGTCAGTTATGAGATGATGTCACAAACAAGGCCCTAGTAACCATGAGATACTGTCATTTGTGATTCATGTTTCTTTTTTAAAAATTAAAACAAAAGAATATAAAATGTAAATTAGAGATGATTAGAGATATTTCTACCAATTTTATGAGTCTCAGGAGTTTCAATTATGATCTTCTGATATGCTTTCTTGAAGGAGAAAAATACAGCTACTGAAATTGGGCTTGGGACCTGTCCACGGGAATGTGAGAGTGTGAGCCTAAGTCTGTCACGGATATCACATAATTTTTTATGGCTCTCAGCACTACGTAAAGCATATCTCAACTTTTCCTAGTCTTAAGAGACGTTTTTAGATCTTTTATAACTGTGTTATGCTTGGGGAGAAAAAGGGAAAGTTGATAGAATGGAGATTTAAATGAAAATAAACCATTTGCACATAAATTCTGGAACTGATGATAGATCAAGGGTTTACGTCTTTCTGACAGATTAATACTGTTACAGGCAGTTGGAGGGGTGCTGGAAGGCACTGCTTTTTGATTATGTTTGATCTTTACTTTGAAGTTGAATATTAGTTAGGAATTTCCCTTCCAAGAGTCAACATCCTAAGTATTATCAAAAGAAATCTCTTAAGTTTGCTATGAAGGCACCAAATTTACAGGCTTTCTAGGGGAAAAAGGGAGATTCAGCCCACTTCCTGCATGAAAATAAGGAACACCGTCTCTGAGAGGTGCTGATTTTAGACATGTTGGCATTCCCATCAATGAAGAGAAGGGATTGGATTGAGGCCTCTTGATACCATACTTTCTAAGCCTGAGTTAGTACCAGGCTGTTTCCAGCACGGTCTTTCCATGCAAGCATTTGTAACTTTGACTTTAGTTATGTGCATTTAAAATAATTTCACCTGGGTAAAACTGAGACTGCCATATAATCCTGTTTCTGAAATAATTAAAGGAGTGAGTGGAATGAACATCAAACTAAATGTGAAAAAGCTGGATTCTTATATGTGGTCAGACACAAGAGTGGAGATCTTGAGTGAGCCTCCGTAGATCTTAATCATCAGCACAAAGCTGAGGGGACTAGAGTAGATCTGCTGACCTCAAGTTGTTTCCCTGGGAAAATTTAGGCCTTCAAGGACCCCTCAAAAGCCACTACAACAGATATAAAGCAAAAACAAAACAAAACAAAACAAAAACAAAAACAAAAATACACACACACACACAAAAAAAAGTGAAGTTTTTTTTCTACTATTTTAGCTGAAATCTCTGCATTTATCTCCCTTATACATTGGGAATTTTTTAGAAATTTCCTTTGGAAAAATAGTTATTCTGTCCATTATTTTAAAGTAGTGTTGTAAATGATCTCAGGAATTCCTTCCTGGACTAATATGTCCCTGCAGCGTTCTGACTGAAAGTTGAAACTTTAATAAATAGATTTATTGAGTATTTTTGAATCAGTTTGTGGTGGTTCTGACATAACATGGACTCCCCTCAGAAACTAACAGGAAAGATCATATTAAATATATCATTGAGCCAGTTGTGGTGGCACACATCTACAATCTCAGTAACAAAGGAGGCTGAGGCGGGAGGAGTACCACAAGTTCGAGGCCCGTTTGGGCTACACAGTGAACTCGAGCAACTTGCATTACAAAATGAGACTCTGTCTCAATCCTGCCCACCCCCAAAAAAATCCCAATACAAAACAAAAAGCCTGAATCATCAAAGTCCAAACTTGAGTTTATCCAAGAAGTAAGAATAAAACATTTTTCTTATTTTGTAGCATATCATAAATATTTACCTGGAAATAGATTTTGTTCACAGAATAGCTCCAAAAACTATAAGATGTAACATCTGATTATACGAATATTTACTAAAGACTAATAATTTAAAAATTTGTTCCAACCAGCATTATTTGAATGTCGAGCATACATATATATTAGTCAGGTACTAGTAAGCTTTGGAAAACAAAACCAAAACCAAAGTCACCAACCATGAAGAATTAGTTTAGAAGAAAAGGCAAACCCAGGAACAGTTAATGGCATGGTGATGAAGTGTGTATAGCAGTAAAAGAGAAAAATACAAAATTAAAGGTAGCAATAAAACAGAGTGAAATAAGCCTAGAGTCTGTGTTCCAATTCCAGGTCCATTCTTTGACACTATCGCTACAAGGAAGAAACTCCCAACCTGTTAGATTTGTCAAGTTCGCATCTCACAACTCTGAAGAATGGACTCGAGGACAAAGGAGGTTAAGAGTAGGAAAAGTTTATTAAGAGAAAACTCCTGAGAGGCAGGAGAGACCCCCACAGTGGGCTGCCACCAAAGCTCTTTATCTCGGGGAATTTAGATAGTGAAATCACATCACGGGCTATATGGGGTCAAATTGAAATCAATGGAGAGGACAAGTACAGTCACTTAGCTAATATTGATCTAAAAGGAAAACAATGTGGATAGCAAAGGTACATAGCATGGAGGGGAGCAAAGGCATTTCTGGAAGTGCTAGGAGCGAGGGTCAGAGAGCTCTGGCCATATAACTGCGTGTTCATTGCATTGTTCCGCTCTGTGTGTTGTCTTGTTCAGGCTTATTGGACCAAAGTGTGCTTGATGCTTCTCGCACTATTGCTTTGAGCTGTCGTTTATCGCCGGGAAGCCCTGCAGGCCTAGCTGACTTGTCTTCATCTTGGGGTCTAATTTTTATCAGCTCAGCACTCGAACACAGGCCTGGTTTGCCTCGTCTCTGTTTTGACTCTGTCTTGGGCCTGGTCTCTTTCTAACTGCCTAGCAATCTCTACCTAGTTTTATGACTCAACATGTGGCTTCATTTACCTTATTTGTAAAATAAAGAAAGGAAAAGCAGCTATAATACACCTTTTTATGCCAATAGAATGATCTGATAAATGTAAATCATTTGACACAATGTTTGCATTTTCTCCTACTAAAATGATACCTAATGTTATTATATAAATTAAATGATTGACTTTTTATTCTTTTTTTTTTATGTATGAGGCATTGGAGATGATATGCTTTTGCTCAGCTTGCAATTATAAGCACTGCCTCCCTTTGTTCCAGACCATATTTTCAAAGGTGTTCTTTAGGAAACAGCATAGGAAAATAGAGCTAAGTCTTGCTCTGAAACAAAGCATAGGCTTGTTTACTGTCCATTGTGATCAATAAAAGTCTCCCTCTGGTGCAGACATCAGGTGGGCTTACAGCCTATTGCAGAAGCATCTTTCTTTCCACAGCTTGTCTTGTTCTGCAACCCATAGCATGTTTAAGTATCACTTACCTCCACTTCACATCACTCTATGGAATGAATGAGGTCTTGAAAAACTGGTGCACACGCTGATACACTGGCCTCTATTATACCTCTGAGTAATAAATTCCTTTGTCTCTCAATTAGGAATCTTATGTCTTCTTATAGCATCCATGCCACTGCATCAGGCTAATGTGTTAGCTTGCAAGAAGGGTAAAATATCAGACTTCTCACAGTTCTTGATACTGTAGTGACTGTGAGGAGCTCTTGGGCATGCAAAGGTTGCAGCTTATTTTCTTCTTGTCCAACAGCTTATTATGAAGATTTTTAAACGCACATCAAGGTGAACACTCATACTCACCATTTATATTATACCAGTAACATTTTACTATGTTGCAAATTTTTTCTTTTTGTGGCACCAGGGATTGAACTCACAACCTTGCGCTTATCAGACAAGATCTTAAGCCGCTGAGCCAAACTCCCAGTCCTTGCAAATTTTTTTCTAATGAAGAGAAAAAGTAGGTTTTTTGTTATAATGATAACTGGCATCTATACTTTGCAAACACAAAAACCATATTTGGGCTTCACACTTTGAGGTACAGACACTGGGGCTCAGGAAAATTAAAAAATTCCTGGAGCTTTATTGCAAGGAGTCATCTCAGCTGCCCCATCTTCTGATTCCATAGTTCTGTCTTTTAATGA
Source organism: Dasyprocta punctata (assembly GCA_004363535.1). Taxonomy (NCBI): domain Eukaryota; kingdom Metazoa; phylum Chordata; class Mammalia; order Rodentia; family Dasyproctidae; genus Dasyprocta; species Dasyprocta punctata. Next base: position 81,710 of record RJWM01003950.1, read on the forward strand.
AAGCCCACATGTTTGTTTCACAAGTTCAAGGGAAGAGTTACATTTCCTCCCCCTTTCTGCACTGAGGCAAAGAGTGTTTAAGCCTCAAATGGCACTGAGCGTGGAATTGGGTTCCCGGCCTAGTTTCCTTTGCTTTGTCTTGTCACCTGACAAGGTTCAAGGAGCACTCACCCCATCCCCGGAGCAGGGGAAGTCTTGGGTTTACTGGCTTCCATCATAGAAAAGGAATTTTCATTAAGAGGCAACAGGAAACAGAGTGCTAGCATGCAGGCCCTCCAGGGAGAACTGGTGCCTGTGGCCTAGAGCTGAGTATATTTACGGGGACTTGGAGGTGTCTCTAAGATTGACTATCTAGCATGTATATTCTAATGTCTCTCAGGCTTGCCCAGTTGGTGGGCTGTGTTAGAATGCAAACTATTCACAATGCATTTGACACTGAGATATTTATCTTCTAAATAGTGTTCCCTGAAGATGGGTTTGGTGGGGGACCCCCAATTCACAGGCAAAAAGCATAGGCCCAGAGCCCACTTCACAGGCTTTTATTGCCTCCAGGACCCTTAGGAATGTTTCCTGGAAGAGAACTTGAATAACTTTTGTATTCTGGAAGTGCAGTTTTTCTTAAAAAGTTTTAATATTTTAATATTTGTTGTCTCCCTTCCATTTCTCTTCCTTTTATTTCCTACCTCAGTCTTTTTTTCTTTTTGTTGCCCAGTAGTATTCCATTGTTTTTTTTTTAATTTTTAAAAAAATTTTAATTTTTTATTTAAGAGAAAAGAAAAGACATATATAAGAAAGACAAAAAGCAAAAGCGACAAACAAACGACTAGAGTAAATGCACAACAGCAACATTACAGGCTTACAAAACAGGACGATAGAAACTTGACAATGGTTGCAATATTGCATATCATTATGTTCAAAATGGTTGTTTACATTAACAGATACAGACATGTAAAATTGATCTAATCATATAGTATTAATTGTTCTTTCTCAATAACTAATATATTCAGCAATATGTTTGTTTTAGTTATCTTACATATACATATATACAGATTTATATCTTTTCCTTTTCCCTTCCCTCTTTCCCCCTTTTCCCTTCCCAATTACTTTTGCTCTTCGAGCTGCTTTTTACCCTTACATAGTATTTATTATAGATTTTGGATCATATATAGTTTTTCAGTTTCTTACACTAGGGAGACAATATGGTATTTACACCTGTGGGTTTGATTTATCTCACTTATGAGTATGGTCTCAAGTCGTGTCCATTTACTTATAAAAGTCTCAATGCAATCTTTCTTAATAGCTGAGTAGTACTCCATTGTATAAAAATACCACATCTTTTTTATCCAGTCTTTGATTGATGGGCACTTGGATTGTTTCCAATATCTGGCCATTACAAATTGGGTTGCTATAAACATGGGTGTACTGATATCACTGTGGTATGATGTTTTCAATTCTTCTGGGAAAATGCCTACCTCAGTCTTACACTGAAAATATGAACACTCAATTAAGAATATCCTGAAGTTGAGAATGGCTGCTTCACTAGGGATTTCCTGCATCTGCTTTAACCAACACCATCAGATAGATCTCTATACCAGAAGTACTAGTCTTACTCTGGTAGACAGCATCTTAGATCTTGAGGGTAAGATCTCCATGATCTCTGTCTTAGTTACTTTTCACTCATTGCCAAGACAAAAATACCTGACGCCCAAAATTAGGGAAGGAAATGTTTATTTCTTACAGTTTCTCAGGAGTTTCAATCTATACTCAGTTGGTTCCAAGGCAGTAAGACACACTGGCAAGCAAGGAGAGAGAGGGCAGAAGCAAGCCAGAGAAGACCTGCCTCTTTAAACTGTATCTCAGCTCCACCCCTCGGTGGGTGTAGCACTCACATCATCAATTCCAGCTCTAGACAACAAACCAAACACAAACACCAGACTCAGCCCCATCAAAAGTATATTAGGACTTGGGGGGACATAGTATCACCCAATACATTCCACTCCTGGACCCCCAAGGACTCATGTATATTCTTAATACAAAAGATATTTAGTCCATCTCCAAGAGTTGCCATAGTCCTAACAGTTTTGGCATTGCTGAAAAGTCCAAGTCACAAATCTTCTTTGAGATCTATGGCAAACTTTTAAATATTACCCCCTGTACAAATGAAAACAAGTTAAGCACTTCCAAAATGCAAAGGCACAAGATAAACATTACCATTCCAAAAGTTACAAACAGGGTAATACAAAGCATTGGAACCAAAGCAAGTCCAAAATACAGCAGGGCAAACATTAAGTCCTGCAGTTCTCGCTCAGCATTTGAAGTAATCTGGTTGCAAGCTCCAAAAGGCTTGAGTGATTCCATGCCCACTGCCCTTTCAGGGGTCTTAACTTTCACAGCTTTCCTTGGGTGATCCATATTCCTTGGCTTCACCCTTAAATCTTTTTAAATTGCCCTCTGCAGGTGAGGTGGAAGCTTCTTTAGCCTTTTCTTGTACTTAAAACCAGTGACATGTAGATGCTGCCAAGGTCCGCTGCCAGCTGGAGCAGTAGCCAGGCTTTCTTCTATCTTGGCTATAGGGGTTGACTGCCCAGATTGCTGAGCTCTCTGAACCTGATTGTGAGGAACAGCTTTTCTATGCCACACCATTCTGGAATCTAGTGTGGCCGCCACAATTTTGGAACCTGGTGTGGCCGCTATCCTTTTGAAACCTCCTGTGGCCTCTATCGCCACTCTGAGACATGGCACTCTGCGGCTTTTTCCTCCAAGCAAACTTTCACTTTTGAAGGCCTGAAGCTGCAAAGGGTGGAGGCCTGCTGCTTCCTGGGATGCCCCCAGGCCATCTTTTTTATTCCTTTGTTCCTTCTCAGCAATCAAGGTCTCAGCTAGATCTTTACAGTTCACAGCTTCCTGGCCAAACTCACAAGGTTTTAAATCACCCTGTCGGGTGCCTTGCTCTTTATTTGCAACACAAATCTGGCTAAGAGCCCCCAACAAGAGCCAGGTCACCATTTCAACATTTGGCTGCCTTGTAATTTCTTTTTTTAAACTAATCAGTCATTTGCCCTTAATCTTAATCTCAAGCAAAGTCTCTGGGCACGGGCAGAATGCAGACAAACTTTCTGCCAAGCCATAACACACATTGTGTGGAGTCCAACACCCAATGCAGACCTTCTTCCCAGCAGAAACCTCCCGAGTCTGGTCTTTACTGGCAGGCTTTCTATCAGCCTTCTGGTCTCCTTGGCTCTGACCAGAATCTCCCATACAGAACAACCTAAGCCGTTCCAGCTCTATGCATGTAGGCTACATCTCTGAACCTTTCCAAACTCTCCTTACAAGCGATTTCCAAAGGCTCTCGAACCACATGGTCAGGAATAGTCACAGCAATGACCCCACTCCTCTGGTACCAAACTCTGTCTTAGTTACTTTTCACTTGTTGCCGAGACAAAATACCTGACACCCAAAATTAGGGAAGGAAAGGTTTATTTCTTACAGTTTCTCAGGAGTTTCAGTCCATATTCAGTTGGCTCCAAGCCAGTATGCTGTGTCAGAGCCACCATTCATGGAAGCCACCAAAACAGCAAGGTGCACTGGCAAGCGAGGAGAGAGAGGGCAGAGGTGAGCCAGAGAAGACCCACCTCCTTTACACTATATCTCAACTCCATCCCTGAGCAGGTGCAGCACTTACATCACCAATCCCAGCTTGACAACAAACCAAAACAAGTGTCAGACTCAGTCGCACTGAAAGTATATGAGGAGTTGGGAGGACATAGTGTCACTCAATACAATCTCACAGCAACTGGGAGAAATTTATGCTCTCATCATCACCTTAGAAGAAGGATGTGAAAGGAAAAGGGAAGATAAGGGAGGAGACTCTGTCCTGTGACAGGCGGGTCTATTGTGCTCTAAAATGAAAAGTGGATCTAGAATTTCACCTAGTGATGAGTCATGCAGAATTTATGATCTGGTCTTGGCCCTATTCAAAGTTTATTATATTTTTATAGCAAAAACTTTATGTGCAAACTTATGTCATAATTTGAAGAAAAATGATAAGTACCTGCATTCCTTAGGCTTTAACGCTAACATAATTTTTATTCTATGCAACAGTATCATGTCACAGTAGCCAAGAATATGTTTGATTAAGTTATTTTTCAAGTAAGTTCATGCTGAACTTCAGAATCTTGTTCACAGTCGTCAGTGGGACATTTCAGTGAGATTCGTCTTTTGGGGTTCACAAAAGCAACACTTTTTACTGGCTAGTAATATGAAGCTGATATATTTTTCAGATAGCTTGCACATCGGTCCTGAAAGAATGCCTTAATAAACTGATGAATGAATGAACCCAAACATTTCATTTTCTCTAATATCCATTTCCTGCACTTTAATATCCCTGAAATTAAGATGTGTCTTATATGGATGACATTCTTTCCTATAATGTTACATGCTACAATAGTTTGTGCTCAATAAAATGCAATATACTTCTACTTTATATATGTATTACATATCATTTATGTCTGCCTTTTAATTTCAAGAAAAGAAGATATCTTCATTTCTCATAATTTACAATTTAAAGTGGAACATTTGCCAGGCTTGGTGATGCACATCTGCAATCCCAGCACTCGGGATGCTGAGGCTGGAAAACCATTGCGAGTTCGAGACCAACCTGGACTACAAAGTCAGCTCAAAATCAGACTGAATTGCATAGCGAGACCCTGTCTCAAAAAGACTAGAGAAAGAAAGAAAGAAAAAAGAAAGAAACAAAGAAAGTGGAACTTTTTAAATTAGCTTTTGTTTTGGTAGTTTTAGTTATGGTTATCTCTGCTACCATTCCTTTACATGAGAGCTGTCACTTAACATTTTTTCTTTCTTCTAATAAACACTTTGCAAAAATTCTCAGCTGCAATTTCCTACTGAGATAGAATGACAATTTGGTGTCTACTAACATATAGTAGGTTATAGAAATTTGTGAACTGTGCTTAATTTTAAAATCTACATTAATAAAATGTCATTATTCAGAAGTCATTGCTGCAGTGTTTGAGTTTGGCTTCTTAGCATTTAAAAATATATTTTATTAGTGCATGTTAATGTTGCATGATGACGGAGTTTATTTTGGGGAGTTGGTGACCGCATCTAACATATCTTAATCAATTTCAAACCTTTTGTCCCCCCATTCTTTTCTAGCTTTTGATTCTTCTTTATGAGTTCCATTGCTCATCTTGTTACCTTCAGATTCCTTTGATCAATGTTGACCAAATCAAAGGAAACCATTTACTTGGTAAAAGTGCAAAGAATTTATTCAAAACTAGTTCCAAGGAGATGCAAGGATTCATCTGTGTCAAATCACTGGTATAGGCAGCTAAGTTAGACAAAAATATTTTAGGCAGTTAGGTAGGGTTAGGCCCTCAAAGGAGCCAGTGCAGAAGACCAGATACCTTGCAACTGTGGGGTAGACAGACCCACACACACCCACGTATTTCCTAAAGGTAAACATCAGGGATTGATAATCTAAATAGGTATCTATCATCTTGAGGAAGCCAGGAAGAGCCACTAACCCAACCCCGACAGGAAGACCCCTGGTTCTGTATTCATGCCTGCTTGATATGTGACTCATTTCCTCATTTGATCCAGATTTAATCAATTTTACCTGAGCAATTATACTTGTAATCTTATTGGTTGACCATAGCTTTGTCCCCTCTCATGCCCACTTCACAATTTCCCATTTTTCTCCACTTTGGACCCACCTCACTTTGTGGATTTGCTTTATAAAATCTCTAGAATCAACAAAGGCCTGTAATGCTTTCATTCTTTTGTTTTTATCGGTTTTATACTATTGGGTTTTGCTTGAATTCATTATGTGTGAAGATATGCATAGCTATTTCAAAGAAAACAAGAGATGTTATGGCAGCCACTATTGAATTCTTGTTCACTTGTTTTGAAATTCTGTGTTGCTTGCATTGTTTTGTCCTAATCTGCTTTCTTTGGTTCTGTTTTTTTTTTATTCTCTTCATAATAAAAATTTTAAAAAAATCTCTAGAAAATATGGGGTCTTTGGCAGCCCACTTGGACCTCTTCTGTCTGTCTCTCTCAGACAGAAGCTTTCTTTCCTCCAATGAATATGTTCTGCTCTTAACCTCTGTTGTTCCTAAAATTCATTCTTGGGTTTTAGAGAACATGAACTTGTACTGGACATCTAGCAGGTTGGGAGTTTCTTTCCCCTATATGATCACCATCTCTCTGTGTTCAGGTGAGAAGGGTCATTTATAGTGAGGAGAAGCAGAGGGATCAGAGAGATACCTGCACACTCAATGTTGTCACTTCCAGCCATTATCAGCTTTTTCTCCCCATGCTAGGGGAAAAGAAACAGGGCCCTGGCCTCCCAAGGCCACCATCTGCATTTCTCTTACTTCTTCTGGGTTGAGGGGAGATGTATTTCTCAGCAGTAGGAAGTTTGGAGAAATCACTTATATCCATTTCGCAGTTCTGCTTACAATCTCTGTGTTTTCTTTAAGTGTTGCTATTGGAGTGGGTAGTAGTATGATATCTGAATTATCTTGACAAACAGAAATTCATTTTCCAAATCTTGTTGAAATGTATCTATTATTACATTATAAATCCACTATATAAATAGGGTATAATGCTGGTCTAATCGCCCATGTACAGATGACATTTTTCCAAAATTTTTTGGATGAATTAGACATAAGATTCCAAAATTTTCTTTTTTTATTATTTAGGTTGTCAATGTCCTGAAGTAAAAGACAATGACAGTTTAATGATTTTGGGGGCAGCAATATGTTAATTTAAATCCCAGAGTCCATGGTCATTTGTCGAGTATATTTTCTCCTTTTTACTTTTCTGAGATAGACAAAAGTTTAGAAATTCATGAAAGTAGTGTTCATATCCTACATGTAGGATCATTATTTGGAGAAAGTTCACTGGTTCATTATTTGTAGATTTAATTGATTCTTTATTATTTTACTCAGCATCTTATAGCTTTATCTACCAATGGTATTTCTAATATCCTTAAAGAGATGTTATGTGCCATCTTTTCATCCACTTCTTGGAACATACAGCTATAGGATGGATACAAGAATTTAGCTAACTGCCTTAATATGTAAGTAGAAAGCGGGAAAGTATGCTTTCAAGAAAGGTTAAATTTATACTGTTTCATTATAAATGTTTAGATTTAAATTATTGCTTGCATATGGTAGTATTGCATTTGTATAAAAGCAAAATGATTGCTGGTTACTTGCTTTGACATGGTTCATGACAATTCCATTTGCTATCACAGTTGATAATATACATGCTCATCTGGGACTTTCATTGTGTCTCAGTGGGCTCTTGCCAGACAGAGAACATAATTAGAATTTCTGCACTAGTAGCTCATTTGATGGAACTTTACAGAAACACTTTTTGCCATGTGTTATGTGCTCTAGCATGTGCATTTCATAAATATTTTATGAGCCATCAACTTATTCAGCAATGTCTTAATTGAATTTTTATAAAGATCATAGCATAGCATTTAGTTTTTCAATTATTCTTTTTTCCCATGTTCTTTGTTTTTCACTTGATGTCTCAGACAAAAGGCAAAACCAAAAACAACAACAGCAAAAAGAAAGTGGTGATAGTTCAAAAATACTTGAATTAGCTGGTAGGCTTGAATTCCCTATGGTTGTGATGCTCAAACAAGAATGTACATCAAAGAAAACTTCAGCAGTTTCATAAAATAAAGACATAGGAACCACCTCAAGCCTCCAAATTAGGAAGCCTCCAGAGAAAAGGCCTGCAATCAATCTTTTTGTATAAATCAGGTACCTCTGGCCCTGTACAGTAGCTAACAGCCTCGAATCTAAGTGAATATTCTGCTTACTCATTTATTTGCCAAATGCACTTATAATTTGTGTCTCTTGGTTTATAAATTTTGAGAAAGTCATGTTCCATGGGATCTTCCTAATTGACTCATTTAAATGCCATCATGTGATTTTTTTGATGTGCATATATTCCCTTATATTTGTATCATGGCTTCTATTTTGCAAAGTGCCTTCATGTCATCCTTACTACCAATTGTAAAAGCCCATGGCCAGTATATTTGGATGTAGAAGTAGATCTTCTGTACACAAACAACTGGTTTAGGGCACAAGTCCCCCACCAAGTCCCATCCAGATACTCTCTGCTGACCTGTGAGTCTGCATGAATCTGGATTCCACTAGACAGGATGTCTTCTAATTCTCACACAGATGTACCAAGGGCTGGTATCAATAGTGAAACAAGATAAGCCTGGATAATTAACCTGCTTATGACATGAAGAGTTTGAGGGGTTGAGTGAGAACTGGAAGTTCTTCCTAGTATCTGTAGGTGATGAGCAGCTGGCTCAACTAAATTCACTTGGTTTGCTTGAGAAATAATCTTGTGAGACTGGAAATTATGCCTGAACGTTCTTTGAGATAACAATGCAATGCTCCATTGTTTGTTGAGATTGGCTTCTGGTAATATAACTGAGGAGAAAAAAATTATTTATTTTTTCTTTTGATTAAGAGCAATTTAGTCAAATTTAGTTGTGAGTTGCATCTGAAAACAAACATACAAACAAAAGGAAACATTATGTGGTAGCCTTCAAACTTACAAGCTTACCTAAAGATTCAGATCAAGACATTGATAAATCACTTAAATTTCCAAGAGTTTTTATGAAGATGATGATGTGCCCACACTGTCTTGTGATGTCCTGGAATTGGCCCTAGGTCAGAGAAGGAAAAACTCAAATTGTAATCATCATGTTCACCCTGACTTAACACATGCATAACTTAAATTATAATGAAATGTTGAATTTCTGCCTTTTCTCTGGTATAAATTAGTCCTGTACAAATGTGTTCCTTAGCTATGCTGTGTGGGTCTACAGGTGGGGCTTTCATAGTCATATGATCATGTCTCTGTGCCCAGGTCAGGTGCCTTTATGTCCTGAGTGTTGCTGGGGCACTGTTCTCTTTATTGACCTTGCTGCTTAGACGGGACCAAGAGTCCTTAGTCTTCACAGGCCTTGAGAGGTCAGCTCTTTTCTGTCTTCCCTCACAGCTGCCAACATCATGCTTGCCTCTCATTTCCCATCTTTGAGAATGAGATCTTCCTCCCAACTCCCCACGTGAGATGGAGACCAGGATATAAGTACTTACATGCCTTTATTAGTAATTAATAAGTAGTAGATGGAAAGTGTGAATAAGAAGTTCAAAACCAAAAGCAAATTAAAACTGCTACCCCAGTCCTATGGTGCCTATCTGGGCTGGCTTCCTGACATATATCAACCGGTCTTCATGTGCCTGGGACAGCACACTCAAAATACTGGCAGAGATCCAGACCTCTGCAGACCTGAGTTTAAACATGACTGATTCTCCATCACAAGTAGAGGGGATGTTTTCTTTATCTCACTTGGAGACTTGTCTCCAAGTCTAATTTCTGCTTCAGATTTTGTTTTCATCTGGGATAATTAACAGCATCCATTCACTTTAGGAGAAGCCTCATTCCTGCCCAGAGGACTGTGAATGCCCCTGTGAACTCCCCAACACGAGCAGCTCAGACAAACATCAATACATTGGTTAAAGTCAGATGTCAGTGCATTAATCAAAGTCTGGGCTATTTCAACTTAAATGCTGGTTCACGTAGGACATTGAAGCTCCACTATTGATAAGGATATTCCATATTTAGTGTAGTTCTATCTTACAGATGTCTCTAACATCAGATAATGCTGAATTTTGTCAAGACTCTCATTATATATGTTTCTGTTCATTTCCTTATGTATTAAGTAGAAATAAAAAATCCTTTAGAGGGATTCTTAAGAATCAAATATAGTGCATAATATCATGCCTTATAAATTGTAGATTCTAAGTTTTCATTACAAATTTATTCATGCATTATTCAATGTAACAGAAACTAAAATGGTACTTAGCATATTTCATGTACTATTCTAAATGTCTTAAAAATAATTTCATCTCTATATGTCATTTTTGTTCTATCATTTTGATGTGCTATGATTATTTGTATTTTATTTCCTTTCTGAGGGTTAGAGAGGGTAAACAATTTGCCCAACATCGCCACACAACCTGAGCAGTGGCCTTAGTCTGGTTACAGGATCCCCTACTTTGAACCTTTTTGTAAAGGTTTAGAATTTTGTAATCCTGCAGACACAACCAATGTAAACCAAAAGCTTATTTACTTGTGCTGATGATTAATTCTATGTGTCAAATTCATTGGGTTATGGTATGCCTGGGTATTTGGTTAAACATTATTTCTGGGTGTATCTATGAAGATATTTCTAGATGGGACTAGCATTTGAATTAGTGGGCTTTATGAAGTCTATTTCCGTTCCCGGTATGGATGAGTGTTATCCAACCCAATGAGCATCTGAATAGTCTCAAAAGGCAAAGAAAGAAAGAATTCATTCTCTCAGCCTGAACTGGGACACTGGCTTTGGACTGGGACTTACACTACTGAAGATGTTAGTTGTCAGGCTTTTGGATTAGAAATCCGGATACATTGCCAGCTTTCCGGTGTCTTTGGTTCATAGACAGCATGTCATGGAACTTCTCAGCCTTTTTAGTTGTATATCCTCATAATCTCTCTGACTCTGTCTCTGTGCCCTCCCTACACACACACACACACACACACACACACGCTCACACATAATCACAGAGCTGGTACTGTTTCCCTGGAGAATCTTCAGTATTATTACTTGCAATATGAATAAATTCTTAAATGAAAGTTTTGTTTAGTGGAAACAATTATCTAAACATATAAAACCACCAAAAAAAACAAGGATCTGTGTTCTCTCAGATACCAGTTATGTGGGGCCTATTATTAAGTTCTTATATGTAAAAAGTTTTGAGAGAAAAATAAGGCTTTTATTCCTAACCTAGGGTTTATTACTTAAACTGTGTTCTCAGTATCAGTAACATAAACATCACTTAAGTGTTTAGTGAAAATGGAAATTATTGTGTCCACCTAGATCTGTTGAATGGGATATGAATTTTGACTAAGAACCTCAGGTTTCATATTTAAACTTTAGAATTGTATGTCTTCGGCAGTATATGTTTGAACCTTGATGTATATTATTGTATAAATGTGTGCAGTTGTTTTTCAGATGTACCTAGGTATGGGATCAATATTTGGTATTCTTTGCATGCATGTGGAACACGCTACTGAACCCCACCTGTAGAAATCTGCACTAGGAAACAGTGTTTATTTCTACATAAGATTCCTCTTGACATATTTTTTCTCTGTGATACAGACATCCCTGAGCTTCATTTTCAAGGCCCATTTCAAAGTAAGGTGGTGGAAACCCATGTAATCCATTCCAGAGTGTGACTTGTCTATCTGATTGTTAACCAGCACAAAAACTCATTCATGGATTCCAGTTGATGTCAGTTGTTGTATAGCATCTCTCATACATTTCAGTTTCTTGGTGTACTTCTTATTTTTGCTTTGACCCTTCTCATCCAGCAGAGGAGTTTTCTGGCTCCTATCTGTCTACAGTTAACCTTACCATGTGGGTCTGACTTCTGTGTGCTGGGTTCAGGACTGAACAGTCTTGCCAAGTTTTTCTTGCTTCCTCCTGTCCTATCTTGACATCACAATACTCACCCGAGCACCCTCTAAACCCTAAAACATGTCTGCTAGCTATGCCTGAAGGGGGACTTTCTTCTCAACGTTCCCAACAGATGTCTGGCTAGCATCTGCAGGACTGCTCACAAACACACCTGGCTGACTTCAGCTGCCAATCCTCCTCTCCCAGGCTTTCCTGCCCACTGTCAGCCCACAACCCATCCGCATCCTTTGTTCTGCACCAAAGTATAGGCAATTCAAAGTGCCTGTTTTCCAGATGAGAATGCAAATATACTACAAATAATGTGAGGCTGTAAAACATATTCAATCATGGAAGGCTGAATTTTATTTCAATTTACGCTCCTATTCAAGTAATAAAAACATTGGAAAAGTAATCAAATTGGACTAACAGAAAAAAATTGAGTTTCATGATCAAATCAGATTGGATATTTTATGATCCAATCAGTTGCTTAAATAAAATAATGTGCCTCAAACTTTTATCATGATGCTTATTAGTCCACAGTGTTTTTATTAATAAGTGTTAACTTTGTTTTTCTAGAAATCAGTTCAAATAATACAGAGTACAGATTTGATACAATGGTTGAAGTTGGCTTTAGTCTTTGCATCCTATCTTCCTGGGGCCACAAGAAAAATATAAGGCCATTAAATTCTTGCAAACAACCCAACCATTACAGTCAACAGCATGTCATCTAGAAGAGTCATTTGTTTTGACAATGGTATTCCCATAATCAATAAAAGCTATAGGTCCATCTTTGTAAAACACAAGATTGCTCTAGGAACCTGATGCCAGTTTGTGAATAAGCAATGTGTGTTCCTTTCAACTTGGTTCAAGGCAGTGCGCGCTGGTTTATGCAGATAATGGAGGGGATTTGTCCAGACAACGGGCATGTGCAAATTGCTTCTCATTTTTTTACTTTCAAATTGGGAATCTAAGACCCTTGCAAGGTTATGAATAATTAACAGGACTAAAGGCTTACAGACCAAAGTTATCATTAAAATAAATAAGCTTTTGCTCAAGATTTAACACACCAGCCTCTCTGCAAGCACCACATTTCCAGTTTTTCATTGTCCGATTTGTGGCTTATGTTAACCAGTCATTTCTTTCTTTTTTTCAGGATTGTCCTCATTTCTTCATTTTGACGGCATTTCGCAGATGGTGTATAAAAGAAACATGGCTTAGTACATGAGCATGTTGGTACAAGAATGGGGTTAGAAGTCTGATCTTCTATCCTTCAGAAAGCTTCAGGAAAGAACTGGTTCTGAACAAATTGGCAGGAAGTGCATCCTTCCTTTGTATGAGGTTCCCCTTTCTCTACCCTGACTTCACTCTTTGGGAAATTATCTCTCTCCTGTGTTCCTTTACTTCTTCTTTCTGAAAACCTGTATAGTATAACCCATGCTTTACCTTTGACAAAGAAGCCAAACACTTTCGCTGGAAGCAAGATAGCCTCTTTAATAAATGGTACTGGAAAAACTGGCTTTCTGCATGCTGAAAATTAAAACTAGACCCATATCTTTCATCATGCTCTACACTAAAATTGAAGTGGATCAAAGATCTAAACATTAAAGTAAAAACATTAAATCTGCTGGAAGACAGAATAGGTATAATTCTTGAAGACAAAGGTGTGGGCAAAAACTTTTTGAACAAGACCCTGATTGCACAGGAAATAGCACAAAACCAAAATATCACAAAAAATGAAAAAGCTTTTGCACAGCAGAGTAATCCGCCAACAGAGTGAAGAGACAACCCACAGCATGGGAAAAAAAAAATCTTAGTTGTTGCTCAGAAAAAGGACTGTTATCTAGAATATGTAAAGAACTCTAAAAAGCCAGACTTCTTGAAATATAAAGACCCAATTCAAATATGGGCATCTGAAATAACTAGATACTTCTTAGATGAAGAAGTAGAAACTGCAAGTAAATATATGAAAAAAATATGCAACATTACTGGTCATTCAAGAAATCAAACTTAAAAAACACTGAGATCCATCTCACTCCAAAAAAAAAAAAAAAAAAGGTTATTATCAAGAAATCAACCAATAACAAATGTTGGCAGAGTTGTGGAGAAAAAGGAACACTTTTCCACTGGTGGTAGGAGTGTAGACTGATGTAACCACTGTGAAAATCAGTATGGAGATTCCTCAAAAAACTGAAACTAGAGTTCCATTTGACCCAGCTATTTCCCTGCTTCATATCTTAATTAAAAACATCATGCCCCCGCAATAAATGCTCACCTGTATTTATAGCAGCATGATTTGCAATATCAAAATTTTGAAAACACCTCAAATGCACATCAACTGATGAATGGACAAAGAAGATGCATATTTTTTTTGAAATGCAGTTAACTACTACTCTACCATAAAGAAGGATAAACTTGAGACATTTCTAGCTCAATGGATGTACCTTGAAACCATACTTTTAAGTGAAATAAATCAGACACAAATGTTTGAATACTGCATTGTTTCTCTGATGCGAGAAACCAAAAGTGTAAATAAGGACCAAAATGTATAATAGGTATCGAGAAATGGGAAGAGAATGTTTAAATGGGAAGGGGAATGAGGGAGATGGGAGGGGGAAAAGAACAAAGGAAGGAACAAGAAAAAAAAGAGAGAAGGAAAAAATAGGAACCAAGCTTTTGTGAATAGGTGAGGAAGAAAGTTGAAGAGGGAAATGGGAAAATAAGCAGGAGAAAGATATGTCATGCACAGGTACAAATTCCCTAAGATGAATGTTATTATTATGCATATCTAAAATGTAACAATAAAATTTAAAAGAAAAATAGTAAAAGAGTTAAAGTACTAAAATGTAGTCAGGGGTAATAACATGAGCAACTGTGATATAGATTCACCACCCTTGAAAGTGTTCAATATAGTGTTTCACGTTCAAGTCTCTGAGAAGTGTTAGAATGGCTTATGCTGATGAATTAATGTATTTTTATCCCCTCTTATCATATTTCTAAATTGTAATGGGTTGTAATGATAGTTGATTGAAAGATGCTCTCCATTTGGTTTGAAATATGATGATTCATTACAGTCATTATCAAATTTCTAGCAGATATGCAGTAGATTTGGCTGGCATAAAACACAAGGCATACACATTTTATTAACCACAGAGGACACCAGAATTCCTCACTTGCCTTGCCAGGTACCCTACGCAAACACTCTCTTGGAGTTACGTGCAATGTAACAAGGGTTGTTGTTAAAATCAGTATCCTGGAAGAGACAGCCCTGTTGTCAAAGAGTTTTCTTGCCAGAAAAGAGAAATAACATTAATAATTCAGGATGGCCTGTCATTTGGACAGTTCTCTCGGTGATCAGTTATAGCTGGCATCCTAGGGAGAGTAGCATCTGTTACATAGACTTCAAGCTCTCTTTTCACAATGGAAGATTCAGGAGCTGTTGGACTTTCAAGTACACTGGGACTCTTCCAAAGTCCTGTAGGTGGCATTTCCAAAGCTTAAACCTTGGCTATAATCCTCTGCTAATAATTTGAATTTATTTCCTTTTTTTAAAAATAGGAAGCTTTCTGTGACCACATAGGGGATTCCATGACAACAAGAAGAGACCACACGTCTCTTTGTGAAAATATCTGAAGTGCTTCTGCAGTGCTGAAAACTTTGAAGGAGACAGCATTTGTCAAATTTAGTGTCACCTAGATATGATGGAAGGAAATAAAGAAAGAGAAAGTTTGGTTTATTACGCCTAACAGGATGTGGCATCAGCAATGTCTAACAGTGGTTTGTGTAGTCTTTCTTAGAGCATGATTGTTATGTTGTTATATAAAGAATATTACCGCAAATCCATTTTCATCATATCAAGTAATGACTATACTTTATCATAGTGCAATTCTCCTGCTGTCTAAACATTATTGCCTTATTCATCATACCAATATCATTGTTTTTATGCTTTATCTTTTTTTATTTCCTCTGTCAAACAAAGCAACAGTACACTAAATTGTCTTTAACTTTCTTTGGGAAAAATTACAAACTAATTAATGTTAGTCCTCTTTAAGTATTTTCTGCAAGATTAGATTCTTGATGTTTCAATGGCATCTTGTACATTTCCTGGTAAAAGAGATGCCTATTTAGAGAATAGTTTCAGCTCCTTCTTAAAGAAGAAAAAATAAATGCACAATAATAATGTATTTAAATGCCTGGTTATTAGTTTGTGAATATGTGTGTGATTCACAGAGTCCACTATGTAACAGGTAGGACTTCAGTGTTTGAAAGTATCTTTTTTTTTTTTTTTTGGTACCAGGAATCAAACTCAGGGCCTTGCACTTGCCAGGCAGCTACTTATGCTGCTGACTGATACCCCCAACCCTGTATCTATTACTATTAGCCTTAACCTGTATTACATTTCTCTTTTTGCAGATAAGAATAAAAACAAGTTTCAGAGAAAGTCAGTAGCTTGTCCATTAGACTAACATTTCATTGGATATACGTCTATGAAAATATTTTATATTCCTACTGAATATTTAGACTAAGCTTTGCTACTTTTAATAACTTCATATATCTATTGAATTTCATATTTCTACTAAAGTTCACTATTCGAAACTAAAGGATATTTCTACTAAACTTCACTATTTGAAGCTAAATCCTTTATTTGCACAAATAACAGAATTCAGGATGAATCTATGTAGCTGAATTAACTACATGATGTGACATGGGCTTGTTGACATTGTAGAAAGCACGAGTGCAGTAAACCAATTTACAATCGTAACAGTGATATTTTGTTCAGTTCCAGTTGCCCTTTATAACAGGGTTGATTTTTTTAACTCATAGAACCAAGTGCTTGTGCATAAACTCTGTGTCCTTTAAAACAGACACCTTAGGGATCCTGAGCATCTAGAAAATGAGCCAAATCTGTCTACAGCTCTTCTATTGAATTGCCTGGAGAGTATCTGCCACTTGA
This sequence comes from Dasyprocta punctata, assembly GCA_004363535.1. Lineage (NCBI taxonomy): Eukaryota > Metazoa > Chordata > Mammalia > Rodentia > Dasyproctidae > Dasyprocta > Dasyprocta punctata. The sequence continues at coordinate 98,224 of RJWM01003950.1, forward strand.
GTTTTAATATTCTAAGTGGTGCAACTCTTCAGTCTTTGATGATTAGTTTTGAAAATGTGAGAAAAAGAAAAATTTATCTAAAGCTAGTGTACTATAATAATATCTGAATTGAACAAGTTTCTATTCAGATATGTTTATAAAATAGCAGCATGACTTTTCCTTCCTTCCTCCCTTTTTCTTCCTTCTTTCCTTCCTTCCATCCTTGTCTCCTTCCTTCCTTCCTTTTTTGCTCTTTTCCTCCCTTTCTCCCTTCCTTCCCTTTCTTCTTTCTCTTCTTCCTCCTTCATCTGGGCCCATTAAAGTGATTGTGTGAAGGACATCTCAAAAGTATTTTGAAGTTTGAAGTACGTATTCTTCCAAAGTGACAACTTGGAATTCCAAGAGTTTAAGAAGCAAGCTTGAGTGTGTTTATTTTTAAAATAAAGATATCTTTTTACCTTATAGTCAATACCAGCAAAAGTATCTTTTCTACTTAATATTATATACAAGCCATCGCCAAGCACAGTGGTGTAAAACAATAATCATTTTATTGTGTACACAATTTCATGGGTCAGAAAACTAGGCAGGGTGTCACAGGGACAATTTTTCTTAAATCATGCTAGATGGAATCTCTTCTGGGTGGCTGTATGGCCAGACAGTGGGTCATGTGGAGCCATTTATCTACCCCTTTGATTTTGGCTGCTAGCTAAGTTCCTTGATTCTTATCATTTTCCTAGATGTTGTTTCCACGCACGTGTCTGGAGCCCGGTCTGCAGTGACTGGAAATTTTGGGCTGAGTCATCTCTTCTCATCATGTGGACACTGAGCTTCAGCTTCCTCACATGGTGGTGGTCTTGGTATCCGGACTTCTTACTCAGAGGCTGGCTCTTCCGAAAATACTAGAAGTGGAAGTCATTAGTTTCACAAGACCTGAGAACAAAAATAGATGCGGCACCCCTTCTTCCATAGTCTGTCAATAAAACCAATGAAAGAACCCTCCCATACTCAAGGGGCAGGAACATGAATCCTTAGAACTCAGTGAGTGAAATATCAAAGTATTGTGCAGCCATATGTAGTGTATCACAAAACCCAAAGCTATCCAAGTAGATAGAAGATACAGTCTGAATCCTTTTCTCTTTTAAAAACATCAGAAGTGTTTGGGGCTCTATGCATTAAAGGCAAAGTGTTAAGCATACATTTGTCTCAAAATACTGCACGTATTTGTTCAGATGATAGACATATTTGTTATATAATACGGAAAGCTGGATATGTTTTGCCTACAAGACCGACTCATTCCAAGGAGTAAACTGCCAACAAATTTTGTATACTTTATTTGCAAAACAGTCACCTGAAAATTCATGCCTTTTGCTTACACTATATAGTAAATCATATACTCTTGTCTAAATTCTGTATTCTTTTCCTAAGACATTTCACTCATACTCATGCTTACTTTGCTTCCTGAAATGTCTATCTATCCAAAAACCCCTTATCTTCCATTAAGTCTTTCCTCAATCAATCCTGGGCCAGCTATTTTCTCTTTTTTAATTTCTCCATAATTTTCTGGTAGGAACCTTGGTTAAGACATATCACATACATCATTTCAAATTGCTGCTATCCTTTTACTTATTATCTCTTCACTCCTGAAAAGCTCTTAGGTGGTGGAAGTACTTCTCAATTATTATTTCAAATGAAGCCATTTTTAATGAAGTGGCTTGTCAGAGTGAGTACATGAGAAGTATTCTTCAAAATGCATAATTGCAAGATGAATATGTGAGGATTTTGTTGATCTTGTCAATCATATAGAAAGATCCATTATCTAAGAGATGTGATTAATTGAGCACTTACCTTTTCTGGATGATAGTAAGTGCTTTATGTGCAATGTTCATTCCGATTAATTGAACATCCTAGTACTTGCCTAAACACTGTGCTAAGAAAGCAACTAAGCAATATTTCATCACTCAAGAACATGCATTCTAGTGGGGGAGTTAGACATGAAGAAAAGTAGATGATCGTGTAGTAGAATTAAAATAAATTCTAGTAAGGAGAAGCATAGTGGAATAAGGAAACCTAACCAGACCAAGCAGGTTGCAGCCGAGGAGGTGGATTTAAATTGAATGCTGAAAGATGAGTGGTAGTTAACAATATGGAAAAGGGGTGATACACTAGGGATTGAGGGGAAAGGGTGTGTGGACTATTAGCAAATGGAGAAAAGTGATGATGTTTGTGCTAATTCTGAAGGATATATAGGAAATAATAAGATGTATAATGGAAAGAGATAAAACCAGGCCAAGAAAACACAAAACAATAAAAAACAACAATTTATATGAAAGATCAAAGGTGAGAGAAAGCATAGGAAAGTAGAGGAATAGAAGGAAGATCGTGGAACATGGAAAATTGGTTGGGAGTCCTGCATCAATTCTTGCAGGTAACTTCTGGAACACACAGATTATAAATCAGGTTGATCCCTAAAACAAAAGAAAGCCATGAAATACATAGAGAGGGTAGCCATTTCAGACTTCCACTTTCAAAATAATTTTCATTTAAACTTCACTGTGATAACTTACTTCCATTTTAACAATTAGAAATGTGTGTAATTAGGAATTGTGCAACAAAATGACCAAGACAGGAATTAGATTCTTGTTCTCAGATCCAAAACTCAGAGGTTGTGCTTCAAAGAACACTTGCAAGTGCCATTTGTCCTTAAGTTTAAAGGTGTCTGTCCCATATTTTAAATTTGCAACACACAGTTAAGATCCTATAAAAACAAACTATCTGTTTTTTGCCCAGTGTCCCTCTTCCCTCCATTCACACCAAAAACAGAAACATTGGTAGAGAGAAGTCACACAAATGATGATGACAGTATGCGGCTCTAAAGAAAAGACTGCAGCTCTGAAGAACTGACAGTGGGTTTTTTTTTTTTTTTTTGAGCATTTGTAAATACCATCCTCTGAGAAGCCCCACCTCTGCCCAATGGAGAGGTAGCAAGGATGCAGTGACAAACCATACAAAGATAAACCAGAAAGGATGGGGAAAAAGCTGACTTAGGACTCAGAAAAATCTCAGACTGACGTTGTAGCCTGACTTTTGTCTAAAAACTTAGATGATACACTATGTGTATAACAGGTTCTTCTTCATCATAAGAATATTGTAACCTGACTCTGTGGAGGTGTTATGAAGATTCTAAATAGCTTCAAATCACTTGCAATCTATTAAGCGCTACACAGGATAATTACTTTGTTCTTCTTGTTTTATGTTTTCTTTCTTTAGGTTACCAGAGCAGGAATACAGTAATTACTTAAACAATGACATATTTTTCCTTTTTGCAATGGCTTTATATGAGACAGAAAGTACAGTTCCCTCACCCCTAGAGTTGATCATATCCAAATTCCTGAAAACTGTAAACAAGTTATATTACATAACAAAAGGGACTATGCAGATGTAATTAAATTAAGCATTTTAAAATGGAAAAATTATCCTGGATTGTCTATGTAGAATCAATACAGTCACCAGGATCATTATAAAAGGGGATCAGGCAGGTCAGAGTTAGAGAGAAAGATTAGAGGATGATACACCACTGGTTTTGAAGATGGCAGAAGGACCCACAAGCAAGAGAATGAAGCACTGCAAATAATAATAATAATAATAATAATAATAATATTCCAATCTGTACTTTATTTCTCTCTTTCTTAACTCTAATATTCCTTTTTCCTTATTTGTTTCCTTGTTTGTGTGCAAAATATAAAAATAGAAAAACAGGCCAAGGATACAGCTCAGCAGCACAGTGCTGGCATGGCAAGCATAAGGTTATGAGTTTGATTCCTGCTACCAAAAAAAAATAAATTAATTAATTAAATTTAAAAATAAATAAAACTAATGCAAAATGTAAAAATAATACAGAACACATTTGAGGATAGAATTGCCTAATATTTTGCTTTGCTTGGATGCTGAGGCAATTAATTACACTCCCAAAACTATTTATAACTGGAAAGTGCAAAGTTCTCCAGAGTTCACATACAATAAGTACCTGGTGTCTGGGTAGGGGGATGCCCTCTGCTCTCACCATGATTTGTTGCCAGACTGTTTGGTTGTCCTTGGAAGGAGAGTTTCAGGGTAAGAACTGACATCATAATGTAATCCAATGAAAGGAGGTTTTACAATTTTTTTGGGTAATTTCCCTTATTCTTGGAACCAAATGGTTTATTTAACAGGAAAAAAAGGATATTCTTTTGTCTCTTATTCTCAGTATTTGGGCATATAATTGTCTGACATCTCACTTGAAGCCTTTCAGTACTCTGAGGCTAAGAGTGGGCATCTGTCTTGTCTGGGCAAAAGTTTTTAATGTACCCATTTGGAGTAAGTTTTACCTAGTAAAATAGCAAGATTTAAAACATTAAGGTAATGTCCCTACATTTCATGAATAAAATTAAAACAAAAGTATAATATAAAATTCATTATGAAAAGAGAAAGTGAATAAATTTTGGTATACTATTAAGAATTGTTTTCCTAAGTTTATTAACATTTTATATCTTCTACTTAGCCTATAAAGACTTTAAGACCATCACCACACCTTGGAAACAAAGTAGCAACCAAAGTTAATATCTTTTATTATTGAATACTGCCCTTAGAATCATAGTATTTTTTTCTCTTTCTGGAAATAAGCAATGGTTTTATATCACAAGCTATCAACTGGTTCCGTTTAATTAATAAGGCAATTCTTTCAACTGATGAAGAAACTATTTGTTTAGAATGACAGTTTAAATAATACCTATGAGTAAAACAGCTACTTTAGACAAGACTTATCATAGCATTTGGTTTTCTACAATAGAATTGGAATTGCTCTGAAGTCACATTTTTCCTGCTCAGTACTACGGATAAAACTATGACAGTTGAGTTATTTATATTTCAGTGCTTCAGAGATTTTTACTTTCTTGCTATCTCAGCTTGGTTGACATATACAATAAATGTCCATAACACAGATTATTACTTCTCTTGAGAGGAAGGGAACATATTTTTCAAAAACAAGATCATGGGGTATTGAATGAGGTTTAGAAAGTCCAATATGTGGTTCTGATCCAAGGCTTCTTACTTTTTTTTCCAATGCCCAGTACAAAAATTGTAGTAATCTCAAGAAACTGGAATACCCCTCTGTAGAACGGAGCAACCAAACAACAGTCACAAAGGCCTGATAAAAAAGGGTCTTTACTACATGCTATTGGTGCTCTGCATACATCCACTCACATTTACCTGTGTACTGCATTTCAACAAAAGCCCCGTGCGTTGCTTTGTGTAGCGACTTGCTTGCCCATTTTAGAGCTCACTTCGCTGTCTGCATGACAGGATGGGTGAGGCAGTTCATGCCATATCTCAAAGCAGCCTTTTGTCAATCACTGAGAATTGTTGTTATTTTTGTTTTTTTGTTTTTCCAGCACTGGGGATTGAACTCACAGCCTCACACCTGCCAGACAGGCGCTTAAGCCACTGAGCCAAACTCCCAGCCCTAGTTTTTTGAGGCAGGGCTGCACTATGTAGCTCAGGCCGGCCTTGCGCTCGTGTTGTAGCCCAAGCGGGCCTTGAACTCACAACACTCCTCCTACCTCAGTCTCCTGAGTGCTGGGATTAAAGGCATGTGCCACCACGCCCGGCTCGAGAATTGCTTGCTGATTTCTCAGGTGGGATGAACCTGAATGATGCATTCCATGCCAGATCATAGACCTCCAACAGAATTACCCACCAGTTAACCACAGTCCCACTACTTGCTTTATTTAAAGCAAAAAAAAAAAAAAAAAAAAATTCCTCCTTGACTGTATTTTGTTCCCTATCTTGCTCCTGCCCAGGTGTTTGGATATATGCCCCAGGTATTTCCTGGAATTACTTTCAATATAAAGTACAATGTAGGCCTCTAGAGTCTATATCTAGATAAAAGTATACACCTTTTAAAAAAACTCTGATTAGTTGCTGGTGGAGATGACCCTCTTAAGCATAGGTTCCTAAGTAACTGTAAGTCCAAAATTACTCAGCATTAGCTGGTTCCTATAAGCACCACTAAGTTAAAAGACTGGATAGGCTCAGGGACAATCTGTTACAAAACCAATGGATAAACTGAAGAGGAAAACATTTGGATTGACACAGACATAAGCTGACTCTAAGTGGATCACAGCCTCATCAAATTTCACATAAGGATAGCACTGAAAGTAGCAAAGAAAAATTCTTCTAAAAAGCAGATTGTCCACTTCATGAGCAGGCGAAGGGTTCTGAAATTAGAATATATACTGGTTCTTGGGCAGTGGTAGATGGCCTGACCAGCTGAGGTAGGCTCTAGAAGAAAGAAGATTGAATGATTCAGGATACTGTTGGGCAGAAGCATGTGTTTGGACACACGGAAGTGGGCACAACGTGTGAAAATCTCAACACCCACTAGAGAGCTCACATCACTAAAGAGTCATTCAACTACCCAGTAAACGAAGTATCTTGGCCCATTTGCGTCACCCAGAGTCTGTAGGAACAACTCAACGTTAGTATAATGAGCACATGAAGAATGTGACCATGATGACAGATTCAGAGGCCTGGCATCAGTTGATCAGCGCGTGCTTCCTCTTCACTCAGGCTAAAGTAGCTGGTGCCATCACTGAAAGCTGAACCTGTAAGTTGAAAACCCAAAATTACACTATCCCCTGAGGAGGCCATTTGGTCTCTTGGTGATAGGGTGACAATACTGGGCTATTTCTAGTTTAGAAATCTGGCCTTAGTCTCACGGAAAGAGTCTTCTTTACAATGTAAAGGGTTGCCTTTCTTGCTGATCGGGTTCTGCCTACTCAAGGTCTTATAAGACATTTGACTTACCAGCCAGGACCCTATATAACACTGTGTCAGCTGAGGGGACCCACCTTGTAGTAAAAGAAATGGAAACATAGCAGCTGCAACTCTAGATGTTCCTGGGAGGAGGGATGGCGAGAGGACAGAAAAACAAGGAAAAGAGATGCAAGCTGAGGTCAGGAAGAGCCCCCTCTCTCCAGAAGGGAGGAAAGGAACTGCTCATCCACCGTAGTGTGTTTATTTATACATTGAGCAAGATATGTCATGTGACGCTCTTTGGTCTAGCATCCCATCTCTTGGATTGCCTCAGTGCTTGACGTTCTCTGGGCTGGAGCAGCTTGTTCACGTGGCTCACCTCAGGCTCTCTTTGTTCTCAGAATGGCCTTGCTCCAACCCAGTATGTGTAATCTTCCTCCAGTTTCAGCCACTCCCAACACATTAGTAAGGCATTCACAAAGCATATCACTCTCTGCCCCACTCCAAAGCTTCCAGCTCTGTCTCCAAGGACAGGACACCATTCTGAAGGAGATGCATACAAACACTGAAGTAAAGACCTTATATGGGGCTGCGTCTCCCAGGGGAAGACTACAAAAAGGTGAAAGCCACGGTAGTCTCATTTGCATCACTTCTAATGACCCACTAAGCAAAACTGGAGTTCCTCCATGTGACCCTAGACTAGAGGTACCAGTCTTCCCAGGGTGTGCACTTTCACCAGCATGCAGTAAAATTTGCATGGCACCATAAGCTAGAGCTGTTACCTGAGATTTTGGGGGTTTTTATTTCTAGGATTCAGGAAGTAGGAAAGGAGTCACCGTCTTGCTAGGAGGAAGTTGATCTTGATCATCAGGAAGTCATAAAGCACCAATTGCAAAGTAGGGGCAGTCTAGACTGTACTTGGTGCTTAGGGCATCTACCTGGCCTCTTTGGATATTTCCATGCCCAGTTGTGACTGCACTTT